>JTDE01021100.1:0-67571 GCA_014338405.1 Paragonimus skrjabini miyazakii
AAGATTAGCCGCGGTTTAAGACGCAGGACGCGCGTTTTCATGGTTTCGGTTTCACTTAACAACATATATATATATATATATATATATATATATATATTGGTTTCATACACTAATGAGTAATTTCCTTTGTTCGTTATGTGACGATAATGTGGACCAAATGGTTGAACAGCTTATCTCAAGCAGTAATTGGCAGAATCGTGTACTTAGTAGGTTCTACCAGTCCAAACTGAAGTGCGCAATCTGAACAAACATACTGCAAAGTACAGTCTCACTGGGGTAATTCTGGGTCATGTGTAGTGGAATACCATAGGGTAGATACTTTAGTGCACGACGCAATAAATTATTGTTCACAGATACGCGTTAATCAAACGTAAGACATAGAAGAGCCGTCGAGAATTGAGAGCGAATATTTGATGCGCGGAATGTACAAGTTGTTTCGTACAGTGCAGTAAACGGCACCGACAAGCGCACATCAAGAACATGTAGCCAGTTCTAGCTGATAGTGCTGTGAGCCAAGAACATGGATGGCGGAAGGGTTATTTATTCAGGAAAGCAACACATGGGTTCTGCGCTTCAATCTAAGAGCAAACAGAAACACTCATCTGCGTACGGTACTGGGCCCAGACCGTCACGTTTTCTACAGGCGCCATTGCTCAGTTCATTTACGTTCCTCTATATACCAAGAACCACTTTATGCTATACTGCACTCTGATGTTTCTTATTGTTTTTCCTGCGACTACTTCAAAGTCAAAATCTATGCTCTGGCGCCCACTACTGAATGACAGTAGCGTGAGTAGTATCGTACGTTCGCTCCTCCTCACTAAAGCAGTATCCAATAAAACTTAATCCCTGGTGATGAATCAACTGTAAATTACAAAAATGGTCACAGTCCTAGTAGTTGTGTGCGTAAATCGAAACTCTTCCGGGCCCACGAGTTCGGCGTGCCTTCAGTGAAATTAAGGTATCGATTCTATACAGTTACGCGCACAGTCTGCACAGTTAGTTTTCGATCAATCATTTGGTAGTTTGTAAACCCATCTAGTCCACGAATACAACGTGTATTATTCAACGTTTGGTGAAAAATTTGTCGTGATAGCACAATCCGTTGGAGAGAAATCCTGTTTTTACTTCGTCCATCTGCATTCACCGATGCATGTTGGTTTCCAGTCCAGGGTTGCTTTCCAACTGCTGAAACGTGAACGACTGTCCAGGTGTTATCGACCGTGGACCGTGGTGGCCAAAATACTGGAACGATGGGGCCGAGCGATTTGACTGGAACTGAGCATATACCACTCACACCAACCCACAATGACTGTGCAGTAAACAATTGCTCAAACTGTCTAGCGAGAAAAGCGCTCAAAATACAGTATCAATGAAATGACCGCCCCAATTCACCACCAGTCTGTGGTAAATGAGTTTACTATAACACTCAGATAGAGACAAATGTGAGGGTACGTCAAACAATCAAATAATATGTAAGTAGTCTCTGACTACTTGAAGAAATTATGGTTACAAGTAAAAAGAAATCAAAGACACATTCTTTGTGTACAACCACTGTGCAAAAGTAATCCGACTTGTTTCCTGCAAGCTGAAAATTTCACAATGATAGAAAATGTATGTATGCAAACTGAACATACCCTAGTGAATTCAGCATTTGAAACTGCAACAAACAGAACGTCAAACGTATCAACTAAACTCATATAAATCCAACGGAAGTTGCGAGATGGTTTCTCAACACTGTCACTTCGTTGGGTTTGGATACCGTGAGTACAGCATAGGCAATTCTTTCATCCACTAGAAGGACAAAGTTGGGTGGTCAAATTGCATGCCAGTAGGATTTTATGACTTTTTCATCTATTTCAGCACGTCAAACGATGACGTCACATGATACATTCTTGAAAACAATTGAACAACAATCCGTAGAAACGTTTGCTAATCCAACAGATCCACAACGCTTTTATGACTTGTGTTTGCGGGTTTTCACCACTGCATTACGTACAACAGTGTACAAACGACTCTTTATTGAGATTAAATCGGACAAGCTTTCATCTGCTCTGGAGCTAAGACCAACTCTCGCACCAGCTTGGATCGAGACATGAGCGTTAGGATCATGAGCTACGATGTTATGAATCCAATATACACCAAACTTCAAACGCAAGAGTATACTCATCACAGCAGCTTGTTATCGACTGTGTACAATGAAAAGCTGATGGACTCCAGCTGTGTTATCTTTCAACAAAAAATTGTTAGTTTTAAGTCAGCAGCATGAAAAAGAGTAAGTTAGATAAGTAGAACGGAAAACAGGTGGTGATTGATTAGTATTAGAACAACGACGACCAGTATGGTGGAAGACTAATCAAAAGTGAAGAACACATTGTGCTGTCACAGCTCAAAGGATCACCAAGGTATAATGTGGAAGTTGGATATTGATAACAAGACAAAGGTATCCCATTAAATGAGTGCAACAATGGACCGATCAAAGTGCGGGGAAACACTGAACGGACAGCCACTCAGAGGCACGAAAATGTCAGTAGCTCTGATTTGTTGACAGTTGTGTCCTGATCTTGAAGCCTTGAAAATAGGGACGCTCCAAATATACATCCAGGTATTGTGTAAATTTCAACCGGATTCCTCTGCATGAATTTCTAACTTGATAAATGGCAGTAAGAACGGACGACATAAGAGTTACCAACGGAAACTTGCTGGTAAACTAACATGCCTACGAGAACGCGTATTTGCACGGGATAGAGACGGATGGGTAGGGGACGGTGGTGTGGTATGAGTTTGTTCAGTAAAGGGACGGGGATAAGGTGCTCTTTGGGCACCATTGTCAACCGTGGTTGGAGAATCGAAGGTGTGGAGTGGACGGGGTAGATGCTCCATGGTTTTGTGGTTCAGGTGCCTGGTTAAATGGTTCGGACGGAACTTTCTGATGCGTGTCGAGGTAGGCCGGTTTGAGATGATCATTACTCACAGTACCATGTTTTCTGCAACGTTCGTGAGATCACTTGAAGTGGACTGTTGTAAGGTGGTCGAAGTGAGCACCGGACTGCGTCACAATGAACGAAAACATGAGTTCTAGTCTACAAGTCCTTGTTAAGTTGTTAAGGCAAAGAACGCTGTCAGGTCGGGATGGCACGGAGTGCTTCCATGTGGAGTTTTAGATGGTGCGCATAGTTTGTCAGATCCAGTGCAGCTCGTGTGTTTTGGCTGAAAACATCCTTTAGGAGAGGACGTATCGTTCCGTTGACTAATTCTGTGGTGAAACATCGTATATCTTTTTTGAGGATGGATCTGACACACAGTAAAGTGAGTGGCAAGTGCTCCGACCAACTCTGCGTCGACTGCGCCATGAGGAATGCTTTCAACAGCCGGTGGAAACGTTCAACAATCCCATTAGCAGCAAGATGTGTTCACAACCCGACAGACGGGTTAAGTTGCGGAGGAGGACTGAATGGAATTGCGAACTTCAGTCCGTAGTTGGGAACGGGATGCCGAAATTTACAATCCAGTGTTCGGAGAACGTTTTGACGACTGTCTCGGACAAATTTCACTAAGGGGAAGGGCAACAGGCCATCGTGTAAATCTGTCTATGCACATAAACAGGAACGTTTTGCCGTTTGATGGGAGTAATGGATCAACCAGATCAATATAAACGTGGGGAAAACGTGCATATGGAGTGAGGAAATTCCAGAGGGGAAGTGGCGGTGTGGCGATGTACCTTTGCCCCTCTGGCAATGAAGGCATGGTTTAGTACACCAGTGCAAATCTTTGTTCATACTGGCCTGAACATAACGAGCAACAATTAATTTGAAAGTGGCGCGGACACCAGGGTGGGACAAATAATGTAAATGAAGAAAAACGGGTCGACGAGGAGGTAGGGGTAAGACTCGATGCGGAATGCCTGTAGAAGTATCACACACAACAGTGGATTCGGAAGAATGCAAGAGGATACGGTTACACTGGAAAGGTGGAAGGCAACTGGATGAGAAGTCAGGACCAGAACCCTGAGTTCCAGGAATTTTCTCGAAGCTCATGTTTTGCAGTCTGACAACCTCATTAAAATGTGGTCTTGAAAACGCATCAGCAACCACATTGGAGTTTCCGTCGATGTGTCGGATTTCTATTGTGAACTGTACAATAAAATCAAGGTGTCGAATTTTGATAATTTTGCATTAAAAGCGTAGATTAAGGACCTATGGTGTATCAAAACGATGAAGTTCCTTCCTTCTGGCAAATGACGAAAATGCTCAGTTGACAAATAGATGCCAGGCAGCTCATGACCAAAGGTGCCACGCACAACTTGATCCATAATACGCTGGAATGTTTGAGCCGCATTTCGAAGGAACTCGTACAAGCCAAATAGAGTTGTGATCACAGTCTTGGGAATGTCTTTTTCCGCGATGGGAATTTGGTAGTACACACTCAATGTTAGGAGACGATTTCATCAAAACAACCTAATTGGGTCATCGGTGACGGTTGACGAAATATTTCATCAACAAAACAGACGTGCAGGTTGAACCAACCAGGAGGAGGAATGAAGGTGCGGCTAGGTGTCGTGTTAGCCCGATGAACTAATCAGAGTGCAACGGCTATGGAATTGACTATACCTGGCCACTTAATCGCGAAGTAGCCTAAGCAACCAGACATTGGTTCAACTTGTAAATGGCCAAATTTGGCAACTATTTCATGCATTCCATTCATTTGTCGAACTTGAAGTAGGCATTATAGCGTGTTTCTCCGCAGTCGTGTTGTTGCTGAACCTCCGATAATAGACTGGGTGGAGTCGCACAGCAGGGATCCGAGTATCGTATTCAAGTCGGAACAGAACGTTTAGCAGATTAGGATCAAAGAAAAGTCATGGATGTGGGGAATGAGATACATGTCCGGTACGGTAGCATTGTTGAGTGCTGGGAAATTACCGCATGGTCTCCAATTGCACGGTGTTTTCTTAGGGAACAAATGCAACGGGGAAAACCAAGCATTCTTGGATGGACGGATAATACGAAGTTGCAACATGTGGTCAAATTCCTCGTCAAAACTTTTCAGCCCTTTCGGAAGAAAACGTCTGTTGCAAACGGTTGCTGGTTGTCTTTTAGTTACAATGATATGTGTCACGTCGTGTTTCAAAGAATGCGGGTGATACGACGGATTTATGTGCTGCGGGTTTTGCTGGACCAGCTGAGAATATCGTGAGGACCAATAATGTCCATAGCTGTTGTGTGTTAGTTCCGTCGGACGTCGAGACGATGTTCCAGATCGGCTGCGTGATCTGTGCGATCGACAGCGTAGGCTATAAACCCATGACTGGACCTGTTTGGTCCGACACTGCACCTTATGTCGCAGTTTGTCATAAGGTTGGTTGACAGCTGTAGCTACTAAGGAGAGGTTACGTTAAACGCCAAACATTTTGTCAGCTGCTTCTGCAAATTATTCTATAGGCACAGTACAGCTGAACGTAGCCACAATCTCTCAGGTCAACGCTGGTAGATTTTTTATCCAAAACTTTCGAAAAATGGTGCCTTCCATGTTTCTGCTTCTTGTGTTGTAGAAGCTGGGACAACTTGCAGTCGCCTAGTTCCAATTCAGAAACTAATTGATCCAGCTTCCGCTGTTCAGATCCACCTACACGGACAATTAAAGCATCCTTCGGCTTATCGTATGGTTGATCTTTAGGCATATTTTCGACAAGATCAGAGATTTCTTCAGTGATCTCGATATGAATGGACTGAACTACCTAAGAGTACACTACGGTTTGCGACTTAATGCGCCTCGTTCGAAAGAGAGCTTCAACTTGTCCAGACCAGAGATTAGGGTTACTGACTCCAAATTCAGGCAGTTTGATGTGCACTGATGTGGTCAGCTGCTCAGTTGAATCGTCGTATTCGGACATGGTAACAGAGGACACTTTTGGACACACGAAAAAATTAATGAAACAATGAACACGTTAAAACTTGCTGTGATTGAAGAGAACACCTAGAAGTGAAAGTGAACGCAGCGTAAAGATACTACGAGTTCGTTGACTTATGACGCAGGAAAAAAGTGAGAACAAGTTGACCATTTCGGGGTTCACCAATGTGTGGCGGTCAAGAACGAGTTACCGAATAGCCTAAATAAATGCAGGCGTACTTCACTAGGCTATCAGCAAAGACAAAATAAACGAATACAACAAAAAAGTTGCAGAGTTCAAGTAAGTTACGGTAATCAAAGAATTTGACTCATAGAGGGTGCTCAAGGCGATTACCACAATGTTGCAAATTACCAGCATTCAGAAAGTAAGGATATTACCGAGTAATCGTGGTCTGCTGAAGCGCGATCGGAGCTGCGACGATATTCGTAGTACAACGGAGATTTTAAAAAAATTGGGTGAAAGATCCGTGTAGTATTGTCAAGCGACTGTGCAAACAGACAGGACAGCAGACCGATGTACACAAATTTTGTAATGTATTGCAAGGTCACTTTAATCAACTTGAACAACACGTAAAAGTGATGCAGAAGCGTTGTTGTACAAAAGTGAAGCATCGTTAGTTAACAAAAATAGGAAATACGAAAGTAAGGTTTCCTTGAGAGACTCCACCCGGATACAACGTCGTAAACTATTTGATTCATTTGACAGTGAAAAGTGTGCGTAGACCTTGATGTTTGATTCCGTCGTATACCGATTCGGGTGCAGTCAATATTAAGCCTTGTAGGCTATGACAACAACAGAGAGAACACGTGAGTCAGTAGAAGTACATAGTGTAATGTTGTCCCATCACAAGAGTGTGAGACACACAAGCGGCCTCAAAGCCTATGCAACAGATTCTTACAATAACTGCGTACAGTAGGTGTATTCAAAACAATATGAGGATTTTGAATTATACCAAACGTTTTACATCCACACTAGATACTACACCGGTGGATTTGGTCAACGGTTGGGCTATCGATGTACTTATTTTTTTCAACGAACCCTTTCTGAATTCCTTCAGCGTTAGTATGCGGCCGACAATGCTGTAACTACGAGAATAGTTTTGCTGTGTACCAACAGGACTGTGACTCACCACATGAACGTTCCTACGCACAGAGTAGTGCGAAAAGTGAACGTGATTGCTTCTGGACAAACTGATAGCCGTTGATCTGTCTGAAGTAGTTGCGCCAGGTGGGACCGAAGTCCTGGAGCAACGCAGCACTCAGTGGTACAACAGGTAAAACAAATTAACGAAATGTTTTCAGCAAACACGAGAATTCGTGAATCAATAAGTGACTGAGTTTTTTGCCGTATACTTTGAAACGGCGGTTGTGTTTTTCATCTTCGTCAAACCTTACCAAAATAAGACATTTGTATTTCTGAAATATGTTGTTGCTTTTAAAAAAAATTCGTGTTTACTTAGGTGAGGCTTATCGTTGGAAAGGCTTGGTGTATGTACTCCGCTAGACTAGGACAGAGTTCTTCCCAACACATTCCCTCTCTGGTTAACCTATTACCTAAACTACAATCATTTAACACGTGTCTGTCAACTCCCTTCTCACTGACCACACACGTCGGCGCGCAGTCCGTTCTGCCCATGATATCCAGATAAGCCACGTATATAGGTTGTCAACACTGTATGATTTCTATTGATTCCCTCTCTCACGTTCGAAGTCATATCACTACCGCTTCATTCGCGTCCGCTGTCTTTGTGTGATGTTCGTATTTGCTTTTCCCATCCATTCGTAACCCTTCGCCTGATTTCGTTGTACTTTTGGAATTGCTCAGGACTCGGAAGGAAGTGAGGGTTGTATTGTGCTTATGCAGTAATCATTGTACCACTATTGTCGTCGTTTAGACAATCAATATTCCGCTTGTCATTTCGTGGTCGTGGAAATCATGCGCGTTCCTCAGCGTTCACTTGGTAAACGTTACACTAGGCTTCTGGGGAATTCGAACCGACAACTAGAATTACTAGCTCCAACGTCACATACACTGTCAGCTGAGCAACGGTGCTAAGCCCGTAGATCAGAATGCCCACACTTTGACTCGATTATTCAATCATTATATTTTCCTGTAGAATCCACCAAACCCTCCATGTGACAGACTCCCTCGGCAAGATTACCCAGGCAGTAAACGCTAGGATCCACCAGCATCACCGTTGAGCCTGTGTATTGAGACTAAGTCGACAGTATATACGAGATCTAATTGTGGAAAATCCGAGCTGCCAGTGTGACTTCGCAGTCCACAGAGCACAGGCCACGTACAGCAACGCGCCGTTTGAATTCAGCCGAAACCTTGATTAGGTCTCAACCAGTTTGTCAAATCTTCCTTTTCAGTTTAGATTGTGTGTGTCTATATCACCAAATAGAAACGTTTTATGAGCGCTAGAATTCTGCGCAGTTAAATCGAGTTCTTGAACCACAAAAGAGTGAGAGGCGCAAAATGAAGCTAACCGTGTAAAACTCACTGCCGTGATGGAAAAAGCACGGTAAACTATATCGCACTGTGGCACAAATGTATAAAAATTAGAGAGCTTGAAAAGGTAAAACCACTGAACAGTTACCAGAAACACAGAGTGGTAAACATGCTCGTCTCCAATTATTCATTTTTAGGCTAAATACACACATATGGAAACCATCAACCAGGCGGATCGAATGAAACCAAAACGTATTTAACTTCGAGGTTAAACATGTAGCAGTAATAAATGGAACAAAACGGACACAACCATGATGCGGTTTGGAACGGTGATGTTTGAACAGCCATCACCATCATCATGACAGCAATACATCAGTGGTTCACACTGATGCTTAACTGCCACATTGTACATGGGCTTAGATGCTGCCAGGAAGCCCAGACCTAGACAGGAGAACGATTGGGGTTCTCAGCCAAAGCCTTCGGCTCAAAAGCCTGTACCATAAGGCAGCTGATGGGTGGCAGTGTACCAGAACCGGCACACTTTTCGGAATACGATGCCAACCTTCTTCCAAACCCCAACCTGGAGAACCTGAGCGTACAACATGAATTGCGTATATACATTCCGATCGTTTCAGACATTACCAGAATTCAATGTCTTCTAGCAACTGATATGACGAGGTTTACCGCATGATCCATATCAACGGCATGAGCTGTTCAGATTCCAATGTAACTGGGGGTCAAATTTTAAACAGCCAATACATGCGCTGGATTGGTGTTCACCTACCATATATAGTATACTGTCCACCATTCGCCTGTCAACATTGCATTCATCCAATGATGTCCCCAGTGGCCATTTTCTGGGTTCATCATAAAGTTGCTAGAACGTAACAGCAGCAGTGAAGGTCCGAATGTCACAAGGTTTACTTGCTGGTATGCCTCTACGTTGAATTTATGCCATACGAAGGATAACAAGTATCAAATTCATTGTGGATATACAAACATGTGTTCAATACTACCAACTTTTTGACGGCGTATTCATTCGATTCATTGTAACATCAATGTTTAACACAAACATCATGCATTCTGACTGACGGGGGAAAACTGAATACGAACATGTTCCCTTCAAAGGTTTCTGAAAATAGGCACGGGTACAATAAACGATAGTGCATAATCGATAACTTCTTACTCTGTTAAGTTAATGCTCGGTCGGTCACTTCAAGTGTTACTTTACGCGCAAACTATTATGCATTAATGAGGTCAGCTCCTTTGGTAGTGAAAAGTCTTCAACCAAACTGCCAGGCTTAGCGAACAACCGGACACCAAAAACGCCAACACCAGCTACCAACTCTATCATTAAAGGCGAGTAGTAGGGGACTCAGAAAAGATTGCAGGTGTAACATGACCATAGACTTTTCAATCAATCCACCTCGAGAGGAACTAGACTCAAGTTTCATTCTTGTTAAAAAAAAACCAGTAGTGTCCATCCCTACCACATTCCGGACCAGGACACCGACCACAGTCCAGGTGATTTCACGTTAAGCACCACTGAATAACCCTTTGCAAGCGGTCAGCTACAGTTGCTTGTGAGTAATGATCAAATTGGCCGACCACCTCGAAATGAGACACACTAACTTTCCTGATAACTCCATTGGATGACCCTACGATTCTGACTTCTTTCTAAGTTGAAAGCACACGAACGGTCAACTTGATTAGCAGTATTTTGAATACAAGTGAGTAAGGATAATTTTCAACAATCACAGATATGAAATCGATATAATCAGACAGATGGATTGATGGGAGCCAATTTGAGCAATTCAATCACCTGTGCCCAACGAGTGTGAAATCTCATAGCCTGACAATCTAACTGTTTTCCGCGTTGTTTTCTAACGTCCAGTCAGTACTCATTCATTTCAGTTCCAATGTGGCATGCTGTCCGCTAACATAAACTACCGAACAACCCTTGTTTTCTACTGTGTATTCACAATTACTTGTTCAAATAACTTCGCGACTTTAGACAGTCATCTCCTTTTGGACACAGTTCTGACGCCTACTTCGTTCAAGATCCTATTACTAGCCTCTGACGCCTTTCTCTTGAGTGATACAACAGCAGTCCCCTCCCATTTCATTGGGGCCTGTGACACAAAGTTGAGTAGCCTTTTTAATCGTCTTCCAAGAAACTGTTAATGGTCATCTTTGTTCACTATTGTAAAGAAAACCTCGTTTATGTTAAGTTTTGGTCACCTGTAAATGTACTTAGAAGCACGGCTCTGCGGAACACTGGGCTTGCGATGCTAACATAAACTTCATTGTGATGAGCAGAATTGAAGTTACGAATGTCAGGCAAGGCTGTGATTTTGTGACAAACGGTGGTCCCAAGACTAAAAAATGTTGAGGGAATTGGACGAGGATTTAGTAGACGGGAGCGAGTGGTTAGGTAGATTATGAAAATTACAAACGACAAATACGCTAGGAATAGAATTGACGGAGCCGAACACTCGCACGCAAAGCTTTCGTCTTGGATGGATCGATTCGACTTGCATTGAGGACTGGATGAAATGATATTTTCAACGGATCGATACTATGATTCCAATATTTGTAGCCATCCATCCGACCGTCTACACTGATTTCACTTCTGTACCGCTTTTCATGTATCACCGATTAACTCCGGTCTACACACACTTGATCCATGACCTCTCGCTTTCTAATTCGTTTAGGTGCCGACCTCTAGACCACCCAAAATACCGTCAAATATAAACATGGACTGATAAAGTATGTGCCAGAAGTGAAGCGTCACCAATAAACTCAAATGCCAGTTGCTTACAAGTTGTTCTGAGATAAGCACGTCTTTAACGGGCGAAAATGCGCTCGACCTATGATGTGAATACCGGATCTGTACTATAAAAAAAAACCGACAACAATAAATTTCGTAGAAATAATAGCTATCAGAAACCGAGATGAGAATATGACATGAGCCTAACTACCGTGGTTGCAGTCTTGACCAGTTACTGTTAAAATCCAACTAAAATCCGCCAGGTAGGTTAAAGAAGAAAGTAGGACCCCAATGCACTTTCCCTCCTCCGTCATTAACCTTTGCCAGTAGCCAACTTATGTACACAGATTAATCTCGTCAACTTGTTAAATGACCAACAACTCAGCGCAGTTTGTTTGATATTATCCGACGTTGCTGAAGTCTTCTTACGCCAAGGTCACTCGAATGGGTGACAGTGCGTCAAGCATTTATGTTGCGAATGGACTGAAACTGCAATAGTCGAGGTAAACTCCACATCACATGAACAGGCTGCAATAGCAAAACAACAATAACAATCTGTCTTGTCTTTGTAAGGTCTTGAACGTGTACTTATAGGGAAACGGAACAAATGACAGCGCGAATGCTTTTATTGTTCTACAGAGTAGAACTTCCGGAATCACGAAGAGTTTAAGTGACGAGATCAACTCTTATCAAATTAGACCACAATACTCAAGTTGCACGAGACAAAAGATCACAATACATCACGGCCTCACGTATGACCTGGAAGTTCTGGTCGTTAGATTCAATTTTCAGACGAGCATCGTTGTTACATTATTGGAAGCGTACTCGATAGGACAGCTAGTAGTGTACCAGGGATTGAGGAAAACAAACAATCGGATAAAAAATTTGTTCATTTCACGTAAGCTTCACAGAAGCAACGAAGATGAAATTACAACTGAAATAAAAGCCACAGTTCCAGCTCAAATGAGGAGGAAATGAATAAAAGCAAGCTAAATAAATATACGCTATTTAAAAGAATAAAGCCAATTTAAAATAAGTCGAAAGAGATAATAAATCTTCAAGGGGGTAAATTAATTTCGAAAGTCTATCCTTATCAAATTTGAAAGGCATGGTAGACGAATAAGATAGTTAGATAGGCTTATGAAATCAATTAGCCGGCGGACCTGCGATGGCTGGCAGTGGATTCGGAGCTGGCAGTGCCAATAGTTCTGGACGGCCTGGTAGAGCTGGTGGAACAAAGATACCTTGCAGGAAAGCGAACGGGTTCTCTAGATCATCCACAACCTCATCGACAATCACTTGATGCACGGTGGTGTCAAACACATCTGCAGTCAAATCACGAATCGCGGAGATGATAGTACAGAATGGGAACAGTTGACGCAATTGGATCACGCTGTGCAACTGCACTTGCGCACAGAACGAAATGTCCAATAATCGTAGACGAGGACAATGGTTGAGTAGAAGGGCAATAGCACTGCTTGTCACGTGATCGGAACCGCGGATATTCAATTGTTCTAACTGAGTACCGAGCCGCCGCCCGACAAAGACCAGTTCTTCCGAATTTAGAAGACTATGGACAGAATAGAAAGCAAACAAAAAACATCGACCTGTTAGAAGTGCCACATTTGGAGCGAACAAACTGAACTCATGCGCTAATGAAGGCTGCAAACAAATGACAATCTTCACCCTATATACAGACAACATTTGCACGAATATGTTTTTCATCCTATCCATCTGAAAGTCTGGAATGGTGAAGTTGCTTGATGGAGCTGAAGCTCCAATCCATGCCACAGAATAACCGGTTCCATGTTAATTTAGACCAAACCTATGACTATCGGCTTTCATGTTGTGGGTCAGTAGTTTCTCACCAGACCACCAGTCCTCTGAAATTCGATCATACTGGTCAAAGAAGGATGAATGACATAACTGTTGGAAACTTTTTCCGTCCTAAACAACTAGAATGAACACGATACACATCAGGCTTCCAGAGACAAATCGACCGCAAGGAACAGACACTGAGGGAATATGGATGAGAGCCAATCGTAAGAAAGCTGAGTATCGGCCGCACTCAACGCAACCACAGAAGCCGCATGCCCTCAGGCGATGTGTTTTACCTGCTGAGCTGCGAATCCACGTCAGAAGCTTACAGATGTCACATTTGCATTCAGTTACCAAGTCGTTTTACCATGTTGTGCGCATTTCACCAAATGTTTCAGGTGCTAACACCAAGGTGAGTAAAACTAGAATCTATCAACGCAGCCGTCCAGGTTCCATACTACAATACAAATGTTACCATTGAAATGAATGTACAAAATGTTACTCAGGAAAAAATCACATGATATGCGTCTTTTCACTGTCTAATCCAACTTCATAAAGGGAACGAATTGTTTCAATATGAGATGAGACACAATTGCGAGTTTCGAGGTCGTTCATAAACACCTCCCCATGATTGTTTCTAAACCTTGAAGTAGCCAGTTTCGCCAATGACTGAACTAACCGGAAAGAGACGGCCGATCTACCTGATCGAACCAACAAACTCTGTGCAACGAACTGAATCTCTAATCCGAAATATCACAGGTTTTACGAACATTACATGTAAGAAGGAGAAGAGTGAATTTATTGCAAACATCTATTGGGACAGGAAGTACACAGTTCTCATTAGATTTGATGGTGATGAAGATGATCGTCATACTACGCGTGTTAGCACGAGGGCCACGGCTTACTAATGCAGGCGTGATGGTCGTTCACTCTTGAACTCATACAGCTTATCTATCTTCATTTGGCCGCAATGAACAAGGCAACGCATTCGGTAAGTTAGTGTGTTTCCATCACAGTAAAATTATTTCAGTATCAACTAGTTGTACATATAGACAATGTAAAACGGTAGCTGCAAAATGCGGTTTGCTTCTAGACAAATAAACGATCCACTCTAAGAGTGTACGATGACATAATGCTGCGGATCACTATTTGGGTGGACGACTCAAAGCGAATTTCGAGAATTTTGACCATA
Source organism: Paragonimus skrjabini miyazakii (assembly GCA_014338405.1). NCBI lineage: Eukaryota > Metazoa > Platyhelminthes > Trematoda > Plagiorchiida > Troglotrematidae > Paragonimus > Paragonimus skrjabini miyazakii. The sequence goes on from JTDE01021100.1 coordinate 14,146, forward strand.
GCGTCAACCAAACGCTCCAAGTGGTAAAAATACTAACAACTCAGAGGCTTCAACGAGCTGAAATCAACAAATGACCTGATGAATACAATATCCTAAGACGATGACACAAAAGGACTTACATACGGTCACACGTTTTAAAATCATGTCAGAAATTTCACAAGAATAAAACACAAATATACATCGATTGCATCACAAACAAAGGGAACCTAACAAAAATACGACCGCGTCCGTGTAGAAAGTAAGACATTGAAGGACGAACCAACGATCAAGAAGATCCACTATCACATTTTATAATGAATAAGCAGTAGATTCGTTCCAGCCGACAGCAAGGGAGCCTGAATAGATACCTATAAATAACTTAACTTGAGCTAGACTAGCAGTGAACAATCATACCCTAGGTACAAGTCTAGGCAGTAGGTAGACTGGTTTTTAATGCATCTTTAGCAAAGTAGTGCTGTTTGGAAATTATCGAGGAGTACAAAAAACACTTTTATTTACTTTGTAGCGTACGTTGCATCTGTAAAATGCATGACGATTCCGTATCAGTGCCGTATCTACGTAAATCAAATGTTGGATTGTGAAGTTATGGAAGTTGATGACCTGATGTGTGCACATGAAACTACAATGGCGAAGGCACGGAAACGAAATAGGAGTCCATATCTCTGAGGCTAGCACGGTCTTCGTTAAACTGGGGTTCCGTATATAAGGCGACTATGAGGAGTGCGTTTCTATGTGGCTACCTGATTGCACGTGTGATAGACCGTCATTGGGTCATGTACTACGGATAGCGAGTAATTGTCTGACAGGTTGGGTAGCATTAGCCGATGCCACCAACAGACTGGCGTATAGAACGAGGTGGACAAATGAAAACTTGTTATAGAGAAATACAAGTATAATTGAGTTAGCCATTGGCCGGATTTTTATGCAAGGTTCCAGCATTCGTCTAATATGTTTATTCATGTCTTTCCCACTTCCAATACTTTTCAAAGTGAAATCTTTCACGTAATTTTGGTGCACTGTGTATAAAACTATCAAGGAAACAAACCAATTCAAACAGGTAAAAGGGGTTTTGAAAAAATTATGCATTCATAAGTCATTCGAACTGCTTCAAATGTCCACTTGAGTGGCTGGCATTGTGTTATGCTAGTACAGAATGAAAAAAGAATCATAATATGAACAGCAGGAGTCGTACAAAACAAACAAGAAACGAACCTTGTCCCTGTCAGATGAAGTTGACGGATACCTCCGCATTGTTGTACCAAGCGAACGATGCAATTATTTGCTTCCTGCGTGGGCGCAATAGTGAGACACCAACCAACATCAAGCTCTTCCAGCAAAGGACACGAAACAGCAATATGTTCGATCCCAATTGCAGATACAGTAGTACAGCGCCAGAGGTTCAACGATCGTAAGCCACTGCAAGGGAGAACATAAAAATGAAAGTAAGTGCTTGGGTACAATAAAAAAAATATATGAAAGAAGTCAGGAATAAACAGCAGTGCGTGCTTCATACAAGCAACCAGTTGCATCGGCGGAGCAGTGAAAAAACAGTAGTTAGGATGTTATCGGAGATAACAAGTTGGTCGATTGAACAACGTTCAAAAACATTGACAAGCCAACTACAGGAACTAGCTTGAGCATTCTAGAAACCTAAAAAACAGAAAGAAGCACAAAACAGCAGACTCTGAGGGGGGTTCACAGCGAGTACAAAAAGAACAACATTCGTACGTAGTAACAGAAAGGCATACATTACGACAGAAAATCACAAACGAGTGGTTAACATGAAAACAAAAACAACGGTTCGGGAGTGAAACGGCAAATGAACACTACTACCAGAGAAATAGCCTACGACAACCTTCTCTTCAAAGGCGATTATATGATGAATACTGTCAGAAAGAGCGGCGGCGGCAAGCGCCTACTTTAAAGAACCACTCAGTCGCCCCTAAATTCAATCAAAAGATGAACTAATTTCTCTACTAGTCTTGATATTTTTCAGTTTTCCTACAGCTGAACAACATATCAGTATAACATAAAGAACGATTGAAATCAAGGTCAAGAAGGAAATACTAAAGTAGGTAAGAGATACATTAACCCAACGGCTGATGAACGATGTTCAACGAGTGTAAAACGCCGCGTCCTTCGTCGCAAAATAATTGACAGTCATATGTCACAAAGCAAGCATTGTACAGTATTTTACCGTGTTGGTGAATGCTTATAACTCATGAATTTTAAAATATTACAAAGATCTATTGATCAAACGAGGTCGGCTCGATCAACGTGCTCATAATCAATTACACATTCTTGTATGCATGCCGTGGGTTCAATTTTGGTTATCACACAGGACCTGGATTGGCTTACGTGTCCGTCATGTCATTCAATAATCCTTGTTTTGGTTCATTCTAATTGCATGCTTACGACAGACAGGAGTACAGAATGAATTAAAACAGTAGTTTGTGTCTTCTTATAACTAAACTAAATGATAAAGTTAGAACAATATCCATACCAAAAGATTGAGACAGGTCTTCGTCAGTGACAGACTGGGATGATATATTTCACTTGCACGTGTTCGCATGGTACGAGAATCGGCTTGATCATCAGTAAAGATATGCTTGACTAACGGGGTTCACAATGGAGACAACAAGAAAGCGTTCGTACGGTTTTTAAACAACTCCGATTCAAAAGATCATACCAGAAAACATTCAATAAAAATTCTTCCAGATTTATTTAACAGTGTCCTGTTTCAAAATGTAATACAGCATCCCTTATGATAATCAATAACTCACAATCTAAAAGCTGGAAAAGAAGTCAGCGAGTAGACCGCGATAAGTTGAAAGAGGCTCCCATAAAAAGCTGACAATAGAATGAGCGCATATGTATACTTGTTGGAGGCGCATCTCCCAGGGAAGGAGGCAAGAACAATCGTGGCATATGGATCCATCCGGTTTGGGGTGGATTGATCTGTATTATTCCACTTAATCAATTAGCCTGCGAACGCGCGATCAAACGCTATCTGAACTGTAAAGTGATTCGTTCTAATGCTCCCACTGCCATATATGACCGTTTCGTTTGATTCACCCTGCGTCTTGTCTGCCATGTAAGGTAATCGTTCCGACATATGTATACTTAAGGCCTCTGTGGCATAGTTCTGACGCGTTTTTCCAACAAGCGGTCTTTCTCTTTCTCGATTTGGACCGAACAATTGAGTGCATAAGAAAAAGAGACGAGCTACTAATACTTACGGATTATTGCGGGTGAGATGATCTAGCACGAGGTCCATATCTTGCACGTCCACACATGAGCCCAAGTTCACATGCTGTAAGTGTTGGCATAACTCGGACACACTGAGCAGGCCATCGTCGGTAATATGTGTCCGATAAAGTGAAAGCCAGTTCAAATGAATTAGACGACTGAGGGTGAGAAATCCATGGGCTGTGATCCCCGTGCAAGAGGAGAGATCCAGTTCTGGAAGGGGATGTTGCAAGCAACAGGATATCAGAAAAGAGGCCAGTTGACGAGCACGACAGTAGACCAAATGAACAGTATGGTAAATTAAACAGATATCGGAAGGCTGTATCCGAGAAAGATCACATATGCTTCAGACCTCATTAAAGTGTTCGCTACTAAACTGCTTCAGACAAACAGATGTTGCGTTTGTAACTGTCTGAAGTAACAACAGATTTGAGATATTCATGGGCCGAACTGAGAATCGAAAATGCATCCGTATGTGATTCCGAGCACTTGCAGCCTGATGGAAGCGTTCTGTATTGCTGAGGATAACGTATAACCGAATTATTGATCGGATAGATATCTAGATCCCATGCCCTACTCAACAAAATCGAAAACATTCATGACTACTGTCTAGGCATAAATGGAAACCACATCATGACTCATGAACGACGCTTGAAATATAGTTCTCGTGTTATGTAAATAACTCACAAGGTACACAGTGAGTGAATCTAGTATTCGTATTGCTAATACACCATAGGATTGCTACAGTGAATTTCTGTTACTCCCGTAACACTCATGAGTATGGCTAAAATAAAAAAATACTCCTTGGTAATCGGGATTGTTATCTCAACAAGACCGGGTGCGTTCCTAGGTTTTGCATCATGTGCAGGCCATCTGTGGAGTAAACTGGCCCCCACTTATTAAGAAGACATGCTGGATTCACAGTTAGATGTGCATTCTATAAGCAAAAAAAACCCACGTGAAATATTTGAAGTCGCAGCATATCTTATAAGAAAAATGTTAAGGGCATTGTGGCATCCGCGTCTGCTGTTGTCCGCATGTCACCTGTCCACCCGTTGTTGGCAAACTGACCGAACGAAGTGGGTAAAGAGTTGGTTCCTGAATAAGCAAGTAGATGACGAGCGCGAGATTTTCGGGCCAGAATTTCGAAATCAGCTCCATCAATTCGACTGGATGCACCGTTGAAACACACGCTGACGACACATTCGATCAAACCAACTGCCTTGAAAATTTGTGCATTTTTGCAGTTCTGTGGAATAGAAATGCCCATTTTGACTATAACTTTGAATATCCCGCGTTGAAAGGCATCACTGAAATTTCCGAAGAAATGTTTCAAGTTTGTTTGCAAACGAACCAACAAAATGTCGGAATCGAGGTGTGTGATCGATTTAAACGACAAATACGGACAGATGACATCAGCACCGAATCCAATTAGAGAGCAGAGGTGATGCACCTCTTTCGCTTCGAAACTCTCCACGATCAGGTCAACTTGCATCCTTAGTTGTTTTCGCAACAAACACTGGTGCACAGACCCTAGCGCCAGCAACGAGGGAACGGGAATGTGTTGGATCGGAATCGGACAAGCAGTCTCGCGCTCACACGCCCACGCAATCACGCATTCTAACTTATGCCAGATAAGTCATGCAACAAATTAACTAATCACGTGTACAAGTGTTTGCCGATTCGCCAGTTAGTTACTTAGCCCCTCTGCCGACAACATGCAGACCATGCTGGACAGGTTGAGCGACCGAGCTGGTTTGTATGGAATGCGCTTTGCACCTTCAAAGTGCAAAGTGTTGCTTCAAGACTGGGGCACTTCAACTCCTGCTTTCTTTATTGCAGGTAATCCACTTGAGACTGTAGACAGTTTCACATACTTGGGTAGCACTATCTCATCAGCCTGTAATATTGCTGATGAGATATCAGCGAGGATTGCAAAGGCACGAGTTGCCTATGCCAAACTGCGTCATCTGTGGCGTCGAAAAGACGTCCGGTTGTCGCTGAAGGGAAGGGTATATAATGCCTGTGTGCGTTCCATTTTGCTTTATGGTTCGGAAACGTGGCCTGTTCACAAAGAAGACATCAACAGGCTTGCTGTGTTTGACCATCGTTGTCTCCGTGAATTGGCTCATATTAAGTGGACTGATCGTGTGAGCAATGTGGCAGTTCGCCGGCGCGTATTCCGGAACACTCGGGATGCGCGATCAATTGGTCAACTAATTACGGTACACAGCCTGCGATGGTTGGGTCACGTACTCCGTATGCCATCTAATCGTTTACCGTACCGGGCATTATATGCTGAGGCCACCAACAGTTGAGTCAAACCACGTGGTGGTCAAGCAACAACGTGGTCACGAAATATGAAGACCTTGACTGCTCCATTGAGCAAAGTGGGTAGGTGTCGCCTGCCTGGATGGGGTCCTCGTGATCACTCAAACCGCTGGTTAGAAACGCTATCCGAGATGGCGATGTGTCGCAGTCAATGGCGTACCTGTATCCATTCCATTTCCGCTTCTTCCTCTTAGTCTTTTCCCAATAATTTTCACCCTTCTTAGTAACGTTTTCTTCTAGGATATTCCACGTCACTGTTGAGGTGAGCGGCGGCCCGAGCCACAGTACCTTTTGGTCAGGCTCATGGCTGTTATGATGATGATGATGATCGCTTGTCTTTGGTTATTCATCCTTTACATGCCTGTACCACGGAACCCGAGCGGGGCGGTCTAACAGAACGCAATCCAGACCAGCAGCGCGATCGCTGATAATCAACAACTGAATACCATACTCGCGCACAGCTTTTTCGGTCACTTGGCACACGCATCCTAGGGCTTTATGAAGCATGGAGTTTAGAGTAGGTCCATCCGCAGATAAATCACGTGGATGCGGCTGCGCCAAGTCAGCATCTAGCTCGTCTTGTTAATTTTAGCACCAGCTTTCGCTAGACTACCATCGAGTGAACTTAATAACTCAATGTCAACCAATGATAGAAGATTTGAAAACCACAATAGATTAACTTGTGTCTCAGAGTGTATTAGGGTGTTCTTCTGCGGTCCAACAGGGCAAGTCAAAGGCATTACAACCCGTTCACTTGAAGGATCGACAGGTGGATTGGTCACTTGGGCAAACAGCTGTTGGAAGTAATCAAAAACGTGTGAACTGTTTTCCTACAGGCAGGCTAGAGGAGAATCGTTACCCACTGATTTCAATGTCTCTTTATGTGTTCTTAGCATAGGCTGGAGAAGTAAGTTGATATTCTCTGGAGTGAATCCGAATAGCGGTAGACGTCGATCTTCCATCGCCGTGGATGCGTCAGCCAAATCAGAGGCATTACACCGCGGTCATGAGGAGTTGTGAGACGGGACTGCGTGGAGTTCATCGAGAGCTATTGCACCTTTTCTCAACCATTCCCCGAACGGGTATTCTCTCGCGACTTCCTGCTTCAAAAGCTCATCATCAAGCAAGGCACCTAACATTGTGTCTAAAATCAGTAGGAGTCCAGCTTTAAGGCGACTTTTCTGAACAATACGCACACCTGCGGCAACATCGACCACGCCAACTTCGCTAGACCTGTAGATCATGTTAACGCCAGTTTCGTAGAATCAGGCCTGACGCAAGCCGTTCTGAATCATGGCTACACCGACATATCGACCGTCGCTGAATACTACGGGAGCTGGTTCGTCCCAGGGCGCAAGCCTCATTTGTAAGATTCCCATTTGGCTTGTGGCAAGTTGCCAAGAATGGGATCCGGATTGTGCTGTGCCTCGAGGATCGCCATCATTACTACTCAGGTAGATCGTATTCACCCGTCTGACACAGAAACTCAAGCATACTGTCCAACGAACCAGAGTCAGACATACAAGCTTCGACAATATGGAAGAGTTAATTCAACAGCTACTTGGAAAATTTGTTACCTTCCATCACATTTTGACGAGCACGGCTGTGATTCACATTACCCCTGAGCGTACTGACCTCCCCAATGTGTGCAAGCATTCGCTGTGGATGAGCCCGATCCGAGGTAGGTAAAGTGTTCGTAGAGAATCGGTTGTGAACCATTGCGAAATGAGTTCGATACTTGAGATCCTGAAGATCTTCGTAGTATGACCATAGCTGTTTCGTTGTGAGGGGCTACAAATATAACACGTTTCATTTAATTTATGACTGGCGTACTTCCTGGGAAGGAACACTTGACTGCGAAACAATGGAATATTGTGGAGAGTTCCGGCGGGTTTTGCTGTAAAAAAAAACATCTGTAGAATGGCAGGTTCTCTTGAGCGGGCCACATCACCAATTGTATTACGGACATCCGCCATGTGTCAGAGTAAGATCGAAAGATTATATTAATCAGCAAGGTTGGATAGTTTCTTCACAACTTGCTCAACGCTTGTCAGTTGGGTAGAAACTAAAATTAGGCCGGCAGCAAATTGGTATGCAGGTGTAGGTTCCAGTTTGGTCTCACGTGCGAAACGCTCGCAAATCTCGTACGGAATGCCAGTCATCACCCCGGCTCAGTCACTTGTATTCTTGTCACAGGCACAGGCGCCTCGATGATTCGTCCGTTCAAACATGATGCGCGCTTGCCGCAACATAGTTTGAGCGGCACCCTTTTGGGTTAACCACAAAACCCACCCCACAAGCAGCGTGTTCCTCCAGGCGATTGTATAGCATTCCGCGAGTTCGTAGAGTGAGACTGGACGAGCAGACGGCATCAATGGGAATACACAAGTGCGTTGTTCAAGTAAGCGCATGCACTTTCGCTGATTGAAGGCAAACAAACAAATCCATCACAATTTTGCGAATCTTTACTGAACTGGTCATCAGTTAACTAGTCAATCCGTCTTTTACGCAGTACAACAGTTGAGATAAAGTCGATATTTGTTAAACGGACTGTAGTGACCATCGTTCTCATTCACCTCTCACTGCGTTTTAACGCATGGTTGGGTGACCTCTATTGAATATCAACTGTTCTTCGACTTATCAAGGGTAGCACGAGCATTTACTTATTTCACGGCGTCAACTGATCCGACGCAGTATTGCAGTATAAATCGCCCAGAAAACTAGTGTTTGCGTTCGTTGACATTGCATGTGGGTAGTCAGGGTTTTGGTCGATATAGACTGAATATTACTAACATTCGACCGTAGTTACCACATTCGTATCGGTTTTCAAAAAGAAACACTGGACTAGAGTTAGACCTCGCCAGTGGTGCACATCCTTGTCACGGTTGAGATTTGAATTAGGCCCTGTTCCAATGAGAAAAGCGTGTTGATCACCGCGCCACTTGGCTCACATCAGACGTGACCGAATCACAATAACAGAACGAACCTGGTTGATTGTTTATGTGATAATTCAATCTGCTTAATATGAGGTTGTTAGGGAGTCCATTGTCTTCGCCCAAAGCAGCCTCCTTCTTCGAGAAGACGATTTTATCCAATCAGAATGAGCGGAACTGTTCAGAACAGTCGAGAGGTAACCTTGGCTATTTTATTTTCACTTATCCGACTTTTATTCTGCTGTGTTCATTGGTGGATTAGTGATCTCAACTATTACTTTCGGTCATTGTTCTTCGATTTCCTGATTCGACAGTGTTTTTAGATGGCTATGCACCTTGTAATTTTCTCCTTGTCGCACACGCTGTTGGAGCGGAACAAAGCTTCTTTTCGTACCCGTCTCTTGGTTTGTCTTGGGAACAACTACGGGGCCGAAATTTTCCGTGTTAATTACTACGAGGAGAAGAATCCGATTTCTGTCAAGCGCATTAGTATACCGTGGACGAACCAGCGTGTTCTTTCGAGGATTTACAACTGAGGTCGACTGCAGAGTGGTCAACACAGTTGCCCAAAGTGATCGTGAGCTGATATATACACCTTTTATAGTCTTAACGATTTGATCAACAGTTGAAGATTACTGCACCAGTTTGTCCACACATACTGCCAATAAGTCCGGTACTATGTTCTTTTTATGGACTGTGTGAGTCAGAAAGCGTTGTGCATTCGTTCATACAACTTAGTGTGCTGCTATGGTACAGAAATTATATTCCTTCAACCTGTACATAAAGTTACGAGTTGATGCAAGTGGTCCATGTAGTTGGATAGCGTGGTTTGCAATGACCAATTGTCCACGTCGTATTACATCACAAAAAACAAATCAAGTCGACCCTACTTCACACCACATGTCAAACCAACGGGCATGCAACAGTCAGGCAACAACAGCGTGCAGCTACCTACCATATGAGTAAGTGGGCACAACTAAATCGAGTTGCCGAGATTGCACCTGCAATGACCACTGATCTATGGTGAAAAATTTTCGCTTATGTGGCGTTAAGTTGATAAGATTTATATTTGCTAAGTTTGGTCCGATGCTCAGCTTAGTTAAAACAGTCAAGCCGTAAAACAGCAGGGTTTGGTTACCATGACAAGGTTGCTTCAGTCTCTAAAATTTGAAGATTGGTCCGCATTCAACACTTCGCTGTTCTCGCGCACACAATTGGAGCTCAAAGACACACACCATTTCAGGGAATTACAGGGAATTCATAAACTCCACAATCACAGTACACTAAGGTGAATTACATTATATAGTTATTGATGAAGAACGAGGGATTCATACCAATGGAACAGCTGAAACCAATTATCATTCGAGCTGTCGACGGCATACCCATGTGGACGCTACCTTGACATTGTATTAGGTTGTTACTTATGGTAACAACATCATAATGATTTTTACACAAATACGTCCATATATTATTGAGCTCGTGGAAACTAAATAGTAACAACGACCGAAACCAGGTACATAAATTAGGATTCGAAACCACTAGCTACTACCGTTTTAATTTCAGTAGCCTGAGAGTGTCACCTGACACAACATATGATGTGTTATACAATGCGACATCTAATAACATGTGTAAAATGCTTGAAAACAGCCTAGTGTGAATAAATGTTTCCATGCCCACTGTGTTTATGTTAGCAAAACAAATTGATGGAAGTGGTAAGTAAAAACCAGCGGACATGTGTCTTTTTTATGGAATAACACCAAACAGATGTGTATGGAATGGGGAATGCCAAGTGCAACGAAAACAAACAGACAGAAACAGCTGACCAAGCGAATGATTACTAACCTTGAAGGTGTGGGCAGTTGTTCACAACATGAAGTAGACAGTCGTCGTTCAAAAATTTACAGCTTGATAGTCGAAGCGTGACCAGATGTCGGCAGGAATCCCCAAGAAACACACCAAATGCATTGGGGCTGATCTGTTCACGAAAAGGAATGGAGGATAGAAAGCGACAGGCATAAACATGTTGACTAAGCCGATTCAGATGGGTACATGTATGACCAGGAAAACTATTCCTAATCTCAGTCAGGTCACGCTCGTCGTCATAGCTCAGGCACACTCTGAGGACTCATTCTGTTTTCAGGCCCACGCCTCAAACATCGAACGGAAATGAAAATAGAAGATAAATTCGGCACCACGTCTACCAGCAATAAACAAATCGATTGACACAGTTAACATCTTGCATTGCTTTCAGTCGCCGCGACTATCTTATCAACTCGTCGTGTCAACCTGTTGGCTAACAACCGAAGTTGACATTTCATCCGCAGTAGTATAAGAGGGGCATATGGGCCGGCCAAATTGGATAGCGATTCCAGTTGATTCGTTTATCTAAACAACTTAGGTCAAATACAGACTGCACCATAGGCGACAATGGGTCGTCCAAGCATGATGTACAACAGAGGTATAATATTAAACCATCTGTATTTTAAACCGTCATCAGTTAATCGCCATTGAACCATATGAATGGAAACTGACAACTGGCAAAACCTGTGTAAAATATTCGATAGTGTTTCTGGTCGGAGAATGTCAACAACCTAAAAAGGTTAGACAGTGTTCACTGTCGTTGTACCATTTTACTGACGCGTTCACAAAGGTCATTTCCGACCGAATGACGCATTAGGTCGGACAGTCAACCAACTTCGTCGCCAAGCAGTAGGCGGCTGAAACGTGGAAGTGAGATGAAGTGACCGGACTAAACAGGAAAACGTGCCGGTCACGCTGACTAAACCACTAATGTTAAGCAGAGATCTGAAGAACGACAGTCTCGCACCAAAAGGGCCTTCTGCAAACTGGTTTGCTGTGCCCCATCCAAAGGGCGCATGAGTCGACCTTCCAATGACACGTTAACTCTCTGTTTTGTTTAGCTGTCATGCAGGTCAGACACTTGACCAAAAGTTTGGAGTGAGGATCGCTAAGTTAGCTCTCTACATCGGCCCGAGCAACGGAATAGTAGCCAGCTCACAATCGATTTAGGTCTATGTACAATCAATCAACCTAAGCCAAGTATCGACAACCTATAGCCAACCGGTCAAAATTATCTGGCCCGTGAACCCAAAATAAAATTTCATGTTCAACTGTCTACATTGGTTCTAAACAAACAAATCCAGTGTCAGATTTAGGCTCAATAAGTTGAACGCCACATGAGTCAACAACGAAAAACTAACTAAACTGATAGGTCATGTAGTGACCCTTCTCCGGGTACGACGCTCACGTCTAGACATCTTGAACATATTGAAATCTAAAGTTCAAGTAGATAACTTGAATGATGATAGAAAATTACCGCTTGAATCTCGGATTTATACAAGCTTGATAGTCTACACAAAACGAGTACGGTCGTTCCGAAGTAATCATAACGTTCTAGCAGTGGTACAGACAGTGAACCAAAAGAAGAATGACAACCAACAGGCAACCTTGTCTTGTGATTTGAATTCAACTGCATCAAATTAATAGTTTCTCAAAACCACTTGTGTGGATACAGCAAAATCCGTCAAAGCGTAAAGCGCACAAAACATGACGCTAGTGAGTTTACTTTCCATGTACTTTTAAATGTGGACAAACCTTCCTAAAGATGAAACAAAAAAGGAAAAGTTGCCATATTGGTTGGCTGATACACCGTCAAATTAGATCCTGCATACGACCTCATTCAGGTTCTCAACTAATATAGAGGCTTTCTCGTGATAAACAGCATCGCACGCCACAAATCACTTGGGATTTCACGGCTTGAACGTTACGTAAACAAAATAAACGGTCAGTTTATCACGCTTTGTGAGTGATAATTTCAGGTAATAGTGTCGAATGAATGCGGTTTGTCGTTTATTCACCCGCATGGCATCCGGTCCTTGATGGTAGAAGGCTGCCGAACCTTGTTCAGTGCCGCCAATATTAAATTCTCATCGATACAACGCCCTGATTAATTGCAGGTGCATATCCTACAGCTACTGATAATCGCATCTATTCCCCTTTCACAAACCACTGGTGGTACTAGTGTCGTTAGCTTGCGGCACCCCCGACGAAATCCAAAGTTTAACTTCCCACTCTCCAGTGCAACCATTTTGTAAACGTATCGAACTACATCGGTTGCACTAATACCACTTTTTTAAGCCCACATACGCCTTTTAAACCCACGACCACCAGTGTGCGCACACCAACAGAAACTCTTGAAATCAAAGATCGGTTTTTTGTCAAGCGCATACTATTATGATAATGGTTTTCTCGCCAACCGAGTTACCTGTTGTCAAATGAAGCTCATTCAGTCGCTACCGTTATTGTCTGGACAACAGGCATATACTCCTAAATTTGAGCTTAGGCTATTATTCGAATCTCACTATTACACACATTTGTCACTCGAAACGTCCTTTCATCATCTTCATCACAAGTGTGGGTCTTAGCTGGTCACACAAAAGTTAAAGATGATGGAGTTACATGTGGAACCGCCGCCCATATCGATTGACTTGCCTCAATCCAGACCACGTGCTGGTTTGCGTCTAAAGTCTGGGTTCCGGTAGTGTATCTCGTGGCAATTTCAAACAGCTAGGCGTAGAGAAGCTCACCGGACATGTAAAAGGGAGCTTGCCAGTAGACCGACTTTTATATCACCAGCACCAGTAGCTTTGACCAACATGTGGTACGCTTACGAAGAGAACTACAATTGGCCAGGTGCAACTATCGTGAACCGTTGCGGTTATGCACACTTCTTCAAAATATTTGACGCATGTTAGTAGTCAATATCTGACAGCTAGCAATATAAAAGCGCTTTCCTTTGAAGCACGACCTCGCGGATAACTCAGAACGAGGTCGCGAAAGCTGTAAAACACAAGCATACTTAGTAAATCCAGCCGGAAATTCCAGGTGACTGCTGCATCATATCCACGCTATCGATGCCCAATATGACTAAAATAATCTGTGAAGTCGACAAACCGTGATTTGGAAAAACGCCTAGAACGGTGGGTCAAGTATCTACCACATCAATTTAATGAATTGTTCGCTCCAACTAACTTGTCTTGTAAACCCAGCTGTTCTCCGTGGTTTGTGCCCGCGGAAACCGCTACAGAAGCAGGCTCTGAGGAGAAGCCCAAATTCGTGTGTTATGAGGTCGTATTTAGACCGTTTAAGCAAATGTGGGAATGCACCTACTGCAGAATTGCTCATCCATTCTCATAGGTTCATTACACTTAAAGTTCCCCCATCCCACAGCTTTAAGAAAGATCCTCACAACATCTGCATCAACTACCCAGAAATTATATTGCGTGCAAGTGAACCTCAGCTGTCAGTGGTTACACTACACCATGGGTTGTTTGAAAACATGAAGAGTGATATCGCAAGCAGCAAGCTCGGTCGTACGCGGGTCACGGGTTCATTCATCTTCCCTCAACTACTCGAGCACCGCCGCGTCCATAAACAGCCCACAGTAATCGCGTCCTTAGATATCAAAGCAACAGTGGATTCCATTGACAGAACTGCACACTGAAAATGCTAGGAAGTGGTATGTGTCCAAACTAAGAGCATCAAACAGTCAGACCTCAGGAACAATCATCACTCCTCTTCGTGGTTTTCAGTTAATTAAGACAAATCAGTCCAATCCCATTAACTCCCTACAGCTTTGCCCTGTACAAAGCCACAGCGGGTCTGACAAATGGGTCGTAGAATTCGTACAAACAGACAGACTTGCTGATGAAATTGCCCGGTTTGATGACACTGCACAGAAAGACCAAAAAGGGGCAGAAGCCGTAGCGACTGAGGTATCGATATATATAATGTGCCTAAAATAGAGCGCAAAGTGCTTGTTCAAGAATGGCGGAACCTGTGTTTCGTTTAACATGGATCACGAGACAGTACTGTAAAAAGTAACTAGGTAGTTGGACGGCACACAGTTAGGAGTGGTAGAAGAACTTTCAATCTGATAGACCGATAGATTTCTGCTAGAGCTTCAAAACCGCTCAATGGAGTGTGTTCAGTCAGACAAGTATAAACTGGATGGGTTCAAGTCCTGTGCCTACTGGAAAATTATAACTGACAGCCAAAAGTTTACAAGTGCTAAAAGACCTATTATCTCACCGTTTTGTAAGTTAAACATCAACGCAAAGGACCGATGTCTCTCATGAAGATGCTGGTTTCATGTATTTAAATCCTCGGTCATATACGAACAAGGATATATGAAATATGAAAAACAGTTTTCCGCATAGTTCATTCACTCAGGAGGGAGTAAATTCAGTCTGTCCCATTACGTGAAAGATAGGGAATTACTGGTAGTTAACAGTCAAATACCTGGTGAACGTGGGGCTTAAAAAGACCGTCGTCTACATGTAAACATTAAGTGAATTGAAATAATCAACGAACCGGCAACCGTCTCTAAGTTACGAACACAACGAGTGCTCAAGGATGATCGTCATTAACAGTAGGTTCAAGATGGCATTGGGACTTGAAGCCTGAGCTGGAGATTAGAAAAGTACCTAGAAGACGGAATGTCAGTCATTCAGCGAACGAAACAGAGAATAGCAGTTGCACACCGAGGTAAAACTCGGACAAATTTGGAAGCACTAAATTGACAAAATAGGAAACAAACATTTAGAGACAGACCTGCGAATAATTGCCACACCAGGACATATCAAGTCGTCGTAAGCGACATGGAGGAAAGGCTTGCTTATAAGCCTCCAAGAAGTCCGCTGACAAATCACTGGTAGGATGTCGATCACATGCATTTGGTGAGTTGCACTGGGGCGAGTCGGGAACTTGTGAAACGCAGTGAGAGTCCGACTGAAGATTCGTGTGGTCGGGGCACTGGGCGGCAAGAGACTGGGCGCCATCAGAATCATAACCCATCAGACCGACAGTTGTGGTGCCTGCACTTAAGGTTCGAACGCGCGCGGCTAGCTGACGAGGTCTCAATCGACGTTGTGGCATTTCTTCCGCTTCCAGACGACGAAGCAAATTGAATGGCGCTACGGAATTTCCAGTGGTGACAGCCGCTGCGACCAGCGCGGCTAAGTTCACTCGACCAAGGCGTTTACCGAGACTAAGCAGACCAGTATCGGTGAGCCACGGCCAGTAAGCCTGCAGATTCAAACTTGTCAATCGAGCTAATGCATCGTCCGCTAGACAACGAAATTGACTGAGTTTGCGAATGGAGAAAACAACAGCATTACACCATGAAAAACAGGACATATCAAAACCATTACAGCTAAACTGCTGTACATAAATAGCCTATAGGATAGCTTATAGGATAATTTGAAAAGTAGGCCGCGGCTCACGCAATTGAGTTGTAGAGGGAAACACGGGGGTATATATATATATATATATATATATATATATATATATATAGCCGCCCGAGTGCAAGTACAACATTGACCAAAACATGTTGCCACATACGAAAACGCATAACTATGAGAGGGCAGGCAACTCCCATCGATTGTATTCAATGGAGCAAACAAGGTTCTGTCGACCACCAATCTCATCGTCACTCGATCACCTCGTGATTCCAGTTGGACTCTAGTGGTATCCATTAAGGCCTTATGCGCGAGAAACGCTCTGTTGGCATACGTAGTAAATAGTCCGACCACTGCAGACAAAAAGTAGCACGAATAACGGATTAAATCGTGAAGTTCACAAGCATTCCATATTACCAACGAGGTCTTCCAGTTTTGTCACGCTGATACAGTGAACATACACTACTTCCTTCTCATAATGGATATCGTCGGAGATGGACAGAGTTCACTATAAGCAGGGAGCCCAGTAACGCAACTTGTCAATTACGAATCTCACTACTTTTAAGTAGTCTAAAATAGTTACAGTTGTCGGGGATCCTAGTGAATGACAGCTGCACTGCGTCTGATGGTTCTACTTGGTTGAAGAAGAATGTCTCAATCGATATGCGGTACAATCAAGCCAACGCGGTGCATAGTTGAGGAGGTACCGAAAGTTTAGAATAGCACAATATGATGGTTAGAAACGAATTCCGTGCTAATGTAAAACTGAAGAATAAACAGTTGTTTTGAGAACACAATGATCGCACATTGTGTTGTAAATTAAAGTGCATCAAATACAACAGTATATGTTGCTTCATTATTGAAGGTTCTGTAGCCACGGGTAACCATAACAGACATATTTAGAACGAAACCCCTCGTCAATTCTTTTGTTTTCTCCTGTAACAGTCTGGCAAGAGCGGAAAGCAGTTTAAATCCTGCAGAGGGAAACCAGTTGAATATTTTTCCGTCTAATATCGATTGGAAAATTTAGCATGAATGCAGCACCATTACTTAGACTTCATAATAAGGTATTCCATTCGTCTTCATTGACGTTTCAATTGCGCATCAGTTACAAAACGTGCTAATCTGTAACCTCCAGAGATACTGCTATTAATTATGTTAATTCTTTATTTCTGTTTCATGTTGTGACTTGAACCTTCTACCATACAGCAAAATGAACACTTCTGTGATTAAACACTTCTAGGCTCGTAGACAGTTTGTTACAGCAACGTGAATGAAAACAATGAAGGAGATTTCAATTGTGGTAATAGACACAAGCCTATAGTAGGACAACCAGTGAATGCATGACCAATAAATAAGTGCGATGGGGACGAAGCTCTGTATAGCGCCGAGGATGGGGCAGACTGACGCAACGAAAGCGGCAATGAGGCTCGTGGCGGCCGTGTATGGTCACAAGCTAACACACGATTCTCCAAATGGCTCGAGATCTCAAATAAGTCATGTAATTGCGCTAAAGTGTTCACCACATGGAGATGAACCACATGTCTGTCGTAGGAAATAAGTGAAAACGATTCACAGTTTGGGCACATCTGAGAAATCTAAAGATTTACGTAGTATGGGGATATTCACTGTAAGGAGAGATTGCTGTATATATGCAAAGGATTTTCAGCCGGATGCTCATAAATTATATCCGCAACTTCCGCAGCCACGGTCTCAGGTAAATTCGCGACGACGTAATTATACATAGTGCGCTGTGAGTGGATCGCCGAAAGTAAAAAATAACATGAATTTGTGTGAACCACAGTCTAGGGTCTCTACTGCTAAACTCAGGGAGTTTAATCCCGACAGTGTTCTCCGAAGAAGTCGTTTCCTGTTCAATATTAGAATGCATAGTAATGAGGAGAAAGAAAATAAATTTTCTTGGGAGGACTATAGGAGGAAGGATTGTAGAGGACTAGAACGCTTCTATTTAGAACCGTGCGTGTTCTCCACAATAATTAAACCAGAAAACCAATTAGTGGACAACGACGTACATTGCAAGTAGACCGGTAAAGCAAGCTGTAAACAAAGCACAACAGAAGCAAAGCGCGACAAACCAGTAGCTAGCGACCGGAAATTGCGAATGTCAATTGTGACCTTGGGAGGTCGAACAAACTAGAAAATGCAGACATGCGATCAAACAATATCAACAATGTCAACGGTCAAAATAATAGCAAGATAGTTTGAATACGTGGCAAACCAAGAGTGTCTCTACAGGATGTCGAACAAACAAAACTTTGGCAATACGTGTGATAAAAGTCAATACACGAGCTGTAACATTCGTTTGGACTAACTCTTTACTCACTGCCTATTCCCTCTCTTTGTGAGTATTATGCCTTATGATACAAGTGTGCCCATATGAAGGTCGCTTTGGCCGCCATCTTGAATTTGAACATTCTCTGCTTATGCTCGACCACTGACGGTCGAAAACTCTTTCGGGACGTACCATTTCGAACGTATGTGACATTTCACATTGATTCCATATATCTCCTCTTATGTATTTGCTGATATTTATATATTTTCTATTACAGAAACATTACCGAGCTGTTTGCGGTCGTTATCAGTTTGAATTAACCTCGGGGTGTTAAGTTCTAGTGGTACCCAGCTGACCACTTAAGTGAAACGCACAGTAGATTCTACACGGGCTCACCATTTTGTAGGGGCTATCCCTATACAGAAGTATAAACGCCATCAGTTAGTTCAAAATTCAGTCGCTGAATAGTTCACTATAGGCAATCCCGATCTATACGAAACAGGAGCACCAAGGAGACGAGACGCGTGTTGCTAAGTAGAATCAATTCAAACAGGTGATGTTCATTCTGTACACGGAAAAACGGTGCAAACTGTATATATAAAAATGAAGTGGAATGCGAAAATATGTACAATAACCTATACATACACTCTCCGGTTTCAGTCATCTATTAGGTCTGCGTTTCTTTTCAAGTCGCCTTTGCAGTGTTTCTTGGGTCAAGGTCTGGTCAATTGATATGAAAACAGCCGTGACATCAAAGGAAATCATGGCCTCCTACTCCTCTATTTTGACCACTTTCAGTGTGTCCAGGAATTGCTGAGCACTTCCAACAGATTGTCGTGATCCATCGAGGAAATATCGTAGACTTTTCCACAGGCCTTTAGCCAGATAGTAAGTAGGGATTTCTGGTAGGAATGCCGCTAGTCGCAGTGGGGCGCTGTCCTTGTGTACCTTCGGTAGTCTGTGAAACTGAGTGATGTTTGCATCACGTGCTTGCATTTTCCAAAGTTTTTGTTGCCTTGTCTCTTCCTTGGCGGATTGTTGATTTTGTCCGCTAGCGTTATGGCAAGACTGATTGTGATTGGACGGTAAGTTGTTGAGTGGTTGAATGATTTTTTTTGCTTTTTCATTGTAAGCAGCTTCGTCCAAAACGGCCATCATTCGTCGATGGACAACGATGTTCTCATCTTTGTTTAGGCGGTTTAATGCGTTCTCTTCAGACCACTTTCACGAACCGCTTTTGTTTGACGTCAACTTCTCATCAGCTTCAGGATTGCCATCACAAGCACTCAAAGCCCACAGCCCGTTGTATGTAGATACGTCTGACATGTGCTCATGTATTGTGACTTCTTCGCGCGTCGTTGAAGTATTAAGGTTATGCGCACAAATATTGCTGCCTATTAGAATGACGATGAGGCGCACGCATGGGATGGCCTTACAGTATGATCGTCAACGTTTTCGTAGCTTTTTTTGTTCATTAAGAACAAATGGACCTCAAACACTTTTTTTCATTTCAGCTGGTATATAATGCTTGTGTGCGTTCCATTTTGCTTTATGGTTCGGAAACGTGGCCTGTTCACAAAGAAAATATCAACAGGCTTGCTGTGTTTGACCATCGTTGTCTCCGCGAATTGGCCCATATTAAGTGGACTGATCGCGTGAGCAATGTGGCAGTTCGCCGACGCGTATTCCGGAACGCTCGGGATGCGCGATCAATTGGTCAACTAATTACGGTACACAGCTTGCGATGGTTGGGTCACGTACTCCGTATGTCATCTAATCGTTTACCGTACCGGGCATTATATGCTGAGGCCACCAACAGTTGGGTCAAACCACGTGGTGGTCAAACAACAACGTGGTCACAAAATATGAAGACCTTGACTGCTCCATTGAGCAAAGCGGGTAGGTGTCGCCTGCCTGGATGGGGTCCTCGTGATCACTCAAGTCGCTGGTTAGAGACGCTATCCGAGATGGCGATGTGTCGCAGTCAATGGTGTACCTGTATCCATACCATTTCCGCCTCTTCTTGTTAGTCTTCTCTCAATAATTTTCAACCTTCTTAGTAACGTTTTCTTCTAAGATATTCCAAGTCACTGTTGAGGTGAACGGCGGCCCGAGACACAGTACCTTTTAGTCAGGCTCATGGCTGTTATGATGATGGTGCAAAATAAAAACTCGAATCCTCAAAATATACCGTTTCGTAGCATGCACCAAGGCAACAGGGCAATATGTACACGATACGCAACGGAAACGTGACTAACGTTTGCTGCAAGGTATTTAAATCACTATATGAAGCTCGCTTCCAGAATCACTTATCTTATGATTTTTAGCCTCCAATCCGTGCCGTTACAAGACTACGATTTGCGGAGATGAGAGGGAGTTAGAACGACGCGTAATAACAACAAGAGAATTTTGAGAAGAGACCCTTCAACATCCAACATGTACCGAAGGGTGAAATACATCTTGCCAGTGAATGGAATTTACGCGTCTCTCTGAAAACTAGCATCAAGTCTTACTCCGATTGAACTTTCCTGAGATTGGTTGGGAAGTACAGTCAATCAACGCACGTATGTTGAAAATTTACCCGAGGTTGTACTTACTTGCAGACACGGAACAAAATGTTTCAACCTCATTTTGAGGACTTCAATGGACTGGATGCCGATAGTGAAACTCAGAAGAGATGAGGTGCATGAATATCAAGTGAAAGTTGTCATATTAACAGCTTTGCTGGGGTAACACGTTGTGATCGAAATGGTTTCAAGCGGATTGAGAGGAGCAAGAGAGAGAGAGGGCACATTCTGGCGCGCAGTGTATCAATGATTACTACGAATGCGCACTAGGATCAGGCACAGCAAAATCACATGAGGTTGTCATTCAAAAACGCCACGCCAATCAATATCGCTAGCACCGATCGATACAACTTGCGGACACGTTCAAGGTCAACTGTCACGTACGGCCAATAAGCAGATGCGAACGCTAGGCCAGAGTCTGCTGGAAGTAATTTTCATTCTCGCTTCCATTACAACCATATGCTACACTTCAAACACTAATTTTAGTGGGTATCACTGGGGTACATGGTCAAAATTGCCACTCAGCTGTTCGGCCACATGTGGTCGTGGTCTGCGGTGCCGTGTTCGGAAATGTCTCGATGGATTCGGTAATGAACAGCCGTTGGTAAAGAGATGTCATAACCCAGAAGACTACGACTCCAAGGCGGAATCTTGTACCGTTTGCGTGGTAAGGGCACAATGTCCTAGTCTGCCTGGATGGGGTAAGTGGGGGGCATGGACATCATGTACTCCAAACGAACCAGGAGGCCGGAAGTCAACGGAGCGATGCCAAAGGGGTGTTCGTACGAGATATCGAAAGTGCGACAATCCACCACCGGAAAACCCTCCGTTCGGGATAGCGTGTAGTGGTTCAAGTCAACAGACAAGCGATTGTCGCTATAATTGTGATCAGAAGCCCATTCGCGACCCAACAAATGTTGTAAAGCAAATAGAAACTCAGTTAGAGAATGACCACAGAAGAGGCTTAAGGTCGTTTAAACAGGTGCAGAGGAGGAAGGTGGGTGAACGTGTACAAATGAGCTGTAATACACCAACATACAAACTAGCCAAGAGACTGACGATCGTGGAGGAATTTAACACACGCAGAAAAGGATTTGAAAACAAGAAACTCCACTTGATATGGTATAAAAATGGCAAACCAGTGAAATATTATGAACCTAAATCCAAAATGTATCAAGCACAAACCACTGCGCTAAAAAACAGTGGACAAAAAGCGGCTCAGCACCCCTTGAAAAGTGAACAAAACAGATGGGAGTCTTTGCTCCCCACAACTGTTCCATATCAACAAGACACAGATCTCATATTCCCAAGTATTCTCGACGGAGATCAAGGATTTTACACTTGTGAGATTCACCTGGGAGAACATAGATGGACAGCAATCTTTTACAGTCTAATCGTCAGCGGGATTCGATACACCACGCAGGCAACCGATCCATTCTATTTACACTCAAACTTAGGATTTAGTAACGCTCTGCAAAATGCGCCCGTGTGGTTAGAAGCGGGGCAAATTGTCTGGAAAATAAACGGACAGATACAATATAGGGGGTTAGTGGCACGTTTATCTAGGCGCATACATATCATAGAGCACTTGAACCAGACACATGATGGAATGTGGACATGCTACCTGGTTATGCCTGCCACAGGACCCATGTCCCGTACGAGCACCCCATGGGTTCGTGTGTCGGGCACATTTTTGCTCAACGAATTTCGACTGCGAGTGGATTCGACCACCAACAGTCTGTGGCAACTAGCCGAGAATCCAGGCAGTGTACGACTATTACGGAACGTCTCAGTAACGTTGGCATTGGTTTGTGAGCTGATGCTGCTCCTCCTATTGCTAACTGTATGGGCTGCGGGGCGATGGATCGATCGCAGCTTGAGTGCAGAACAGAAGAAAATTATAATACAAGAAATGCTGGACAATGAGTGTCGTTTAATGCTCACCGCACGGAAACGAGCAGCTATCAATCGCAGCCGACTAGTAACATTGGTGATACAGGAACAGAAACGTTTGGAATTGGCCAGCATACGTCTGAGGGATCACTATGAGCCGGAGTCAAGTATGGAAGACGAAGAGTGGGAAAATGAAACTATAGCAAAACGATTTTCCAAATACAGCCGAGGTGCGGTATCAAAAATATTCAAGCGTGTTAATTCCATGATAGTCACGGATCAAGATGGAAAGCGCCTCAGATTTTCGTCTATTTTCTCTACGGACAGCGGAACCTCTGAACGCTCAGTGACGCGGCGAACGACCAAATTAAGGGAGCTGTTTGGGTTGGCAGAGGAGAAACCTGCACCTGACGAGGAACCACGATCAAGACCATCCACCAGAAAAATTCCCAGTAAATACAATAAACGGTTGTCTGAGAGTTTAGGAAGAATAAAACAAAGGGTGGCTTCAATTACCTCAGGAGCAGATCCACAACCGATAAGATATGCCCGGCCGTCTAACATTCAGATCATGCAACCCACTACGGCAGAAAGACGATCAAGCACATTTGAAAAAGCGATCAAATTCTTGCGCCAGAAGCAAAAGAATCCGAAGTGACGACGCATACAAGAACGTTCTCATTTTCTTTATGCAACCTGAAATAATGTTCAATTTTGTTCTGGTTGGTGTACATGAGTTGAACTGTTTGGTACACCGCACATAAAGTCCCAAAAGTGGAACACATCATTCAACAATAGCGATGCGTAACAGAAATTGCATTAATTTCCATAGGACACAAAACAATTAGGATCATCAATTGATGAAATTGGACGAAAAGAAAAGAAAATTTCTATCAGTTTACAAAACTGATGTTCGTCCATGGCCTGACAAGAAAACTGTGAAGCACTGACGACGGGGAACAGTCCCGAAAATTTCTGCTCAGTTTGTTTGCTTTATCCCACCGATAAATTGCAAATACTTTCAGCTAATCCAATAATTTTTCTCCACAAAGAGAAAATTTCATAAATAAACGAGGAAATTCATATAATATGCTACCGGATGGCAGTGAGATTAAAAATGAGCGGCGATCGAAATTTGGGAATAGAAAACTGTCAACAACCGAATGAAAAGCATAGAATGGGGATGCAAAAGATGTTGCCAAAAATGGCAGAACATGTGGGTATTTGAAACCAGATGTCACCACGAACTGAGGGATATTTGGGGAGCTCATATGATTCCCAAATGACGTCGTATCAGAAACACAATCGAAGTAAAGTTACAGTTCCTATTCTGCACAACCCTAAAGGATGTGCGTTGCAATTATGAGGTGCAAATTATTGTTCTGAAAATAGGGGCGCCTCTATGTTCAGACTCGATAATGAAGTAGTAAAATATGGACTTAAAACAACATCAGAGCTGGTATCCACGAGGCATGTAAAGACGAAATGTGCATTTCTTGCAATGAGAGCAAACAAGTTTATGCACTCAAGTCTTAAAAATGAGTATAAGTAGATGGCTAGTTTATGTGTGAAGATGGTCAATTTATCGTGTGACACGTTGTGCGTTCTTTGCCAGGCCCCCGCGGCTCAATGACAGAATATATAAGTGATCGCCTGTGAGTGGCTTAGCAGATAGAGGAAAGCAGACCTCCATTATGTTAAGAACCGCAGGCAATGCACTACTCTAGTGGTGATAACCACATGACCTGCCGAACACCTGACGAGAGACGTCAAGAAAGATAACATACATACAAGGAATCTGGTGACCTAAATGTGGTTAATATCTGACGACGCCGAGTGTGGCGTATGGATAATGAACGAAGTGTGGCAATATAAACAGAACGGATACCAAAATTCAGACGTTGCCATACTGTTGCTCATAACCGAATTGTTTTTTGTCAAGTTTTAGCAGTTTGTTATTTAAAGCTGAAAATGGGGATTTCATGAATATGACCTCCGTTCAAAATCTCCGGTTTACCCTTAAACTAATGGACTTTGAAGAAATCTAAATTACAATCGTAAGCTACGCTAAGTAAAAGCTTACATGCAAAGTTTTGATGCACTGTAAAGTGATGCAAAACAGTAAAATCAAGAAATCTCACCGTGATAAAGCTGATTCAGTAAAAGACCCAGTAACCAATATAAAATCTTTCGGCAATAAACTCGGAATTAACGTGTGGATAGCATTTCTAGTGATATAGCACACACCGATAAATCGACTACTGACTGAGTGATTTGGGACGGAAAGTGGTTTCAAATGTTGAACATAAAAGACAGCGTTTCGTAAAAAAAATGTTAATATGAGGTGACCAAGCCACATTATTGTCCGAAGTAACTATCATTCGAGGTAAAAACTCATTATTAGCATAAAGGTAAGGGCTCGTTATCAACCCAAGACCCACCAAGTAAATTTCAGATGTTCACAATTGGTCCGGGTGTTAAACCACCTTTAAGAAGTGTACTGATAGAGAGATAGCGAAACGAATAAACCAGTAACATGAATCAAACCTTGTATTTAGAACGGTTCTAAACAGTGTAGTTATCAAGACGTCTATTCAAAGAGAACATAAAAAGAATAACCTAAAACAAACCAAAGTACACTAGTAACCATACACCTTGAAAATAAAGAGAAATACCTATTTGCACACACCAATTCAAGTATGACAATGTCCCAATTAAAAATCAAATCTGAATATGTATAACGTGCCGAAAAGATTTCGGGAAAGAGAACTCACCGCGACACATATGCTGCCTGGCAAAGCGATCGCAAGTCCAAGAAGGTGAATATTTTCAACAAGATTTCGTACTAGATGAGTGCAAAAAGGAAAACGGATTCAATGAAAATCCGACCAATCGGAAGTGTGTCGACACAGAACATTATGGGATTTGGAGAGCAATAATCAGTGATTTTACACTATTGACAACTTGTGCATACTAAACCATAGACACCGTTTCATATTCTCCTGACACACTATGCCCCTTCACTTTCACTTATACTGACTTACGTGGCTAAAAACCATGCAGTTGGTAACATCCATTTCCAGATATGCTTGTCACAGTGACTGGATACGGTGGACGCCTGCAAACAAACATCAACACGAAGGGTTTGTGCTACAATGCTTACGATCCCACTAATGTACCCAGTGTATCCAGTGTAAACCCAACGGAATAAGACGATCTAAAAAATTAGCCTTAGGCTAATGAGCTACGGGATATAACAAATTATAATAGCTAGGAGTGGGTACTCAATAAATTGTCAGGAAGGCGTCAAACTAGTGCATAATAGTGAATTCCCTATCATGTGATGATAAGGTCTAAAACGTGGACATAAACAGTAACTGGCGTAATTCAAGAGGTATCATAGGTTATGGTCATGCATAGAGTATGAACCATTGTGAATTGCAAAAATAGTAACGTTGACATTAAAAATTAAACAGACAGCTATATGCACGAGACTCGACTTTCAAATACCAGACCGATACATACGTGAACAGTGGCTGACCTTTGCAAGTCGATAATCGTTCTCTATCGATCATACAGGTCAAAACAAATTAACAGCAGGTCTTCGGGAGATCAACTTTCGACTTTTTCAATACTCACACTCTCAGCAAACGAAAGATGACCAACTGACTTGATGAGAGCTAAAAATGAAGTATTAATGATGGCCGTCACAAATAACATTCAATTTTTAAAAAAACGCCAATTCTCTTTCGCAGTTGGTCCAGGGATAAGGAGGTTGGGTTTAGGAGAAGGTGGAACAAAGTAATGAGATTACGAGTAAGATTAAATGCATGCAAATAAATGCTTACACCTGCATCTAACTGAAGATGTGTAATCACGCTTGGGAATACTCGAGCTAAGAAGGTGCGTTGTTTGAAACAGCTGTGATTTTCCTCAAAAATGTTGACAGGACATATAAAAGAAGTGAATCGTGTGGGGTTTTTCGGATCAGCACAAAATACAGTCTGAGCACACATGCACATGTGTACACAGGTAATTAGATTATAAGGCACAACGCCGTGAGAGACTGACACGATCACGACAAGTATTCAGACAGGTTCACAGGCATTTACCACTCATTCATCATTGCCACATAACGTTGAACTATTAGGAGTGAGTGGACTGTTAACACGAGCTGCTTCTGAACATATAAAGACGGGTTGATACGTTCCACTGGTAACGCCTCAATAAACTACGTGATGGGTCTCTTTCTGCCGCGAAACAGAATGTTGAATTCACTGGTGACGTCTGTCTTGTGACACGTCTACAGTACGGGTTTGACGACTGAAGGAGATGGAGTTCGGTGATCTTAACGCATCTGGTGCAATCAGGGTGTCCAGTTGGATTTGCAGCCATTGAAAAAAATGCACACCGATCTGAATACCCGAAAATCGATTGATCTTCTCTACGCAGCGCACACCATAATTAGATGAAAAATTGTAAACACCGTGAGATACGACTTGATCGCCATTGTTCAATGACACTGGTAGTTGTATCGTTCGCGTACTGCGCAAGGTTCAGCAGTGTAACCAGTTCGTAAAATCGTGACATTCAGTAAGGTTATACTTCCCATACAGTTTAGTTACATGTATGTGTGTGCTCGCGGTTTACGAAATGTTGATCCGGAAAAATATCGCACGTTTTACGTCCTTCAAATATTCCGTCAAAAAGGAGAGTTGTTAGATGGAACTTCAGAGGCGAATTTCTTGTTTGTTTTAAGGCGATATGGAACAATAAAGTCAACAAACCGTTCACAGGAAATCACGCAGCATGACCGATTTAAGTTTAGCAAAAAGTGAGCGCTTTATACGAAAAACAACAACAGAATAACAATACGTGAACGATGCGAGTTGTTGGTCCCAAGGTTCGATAAGTTTCAGCAATCCCGACAAGTCTGGTAGATTTCATCTCGAGCCACTAACGTGTGGCGATTAACAACCGACTTGCAGTGAGCAGGACGAAAAAAAGATGTGGTGGCGAAAACCGTCTGGCTAGTGATCGAGTAAGTCGCATGAGTTGCTAACCCAGTATGTTTACGCTACAAACAGACAAAATGGGCAGGATGTTCCCACTGTTCGTAGAAAAAAAGGTATGGACAAGCATGTGAACAGACTGCTAAAAACACTGCCTACTTATAGATATTTTAGTAGTCACTGAAAGCAAACGATGCAAGTGTGACGGAGCTAGGGGAGGGAATGGACATCAGCGACATCGCAGTGGTGAATTGGAGACCACAGAGGATGGTCCACAGACAAAACAAACAACTGGTGATCAGAAATGTCACGTTCAATGAAAGTGCGCAAACGCACACACAACTCCCTTATGTGGCTGGGGGCGGTGAACGATCTAGGCGGATGGCCGTCACGTTGAGCAATTCGACTCCAGTTCAATTTTACAATCGGACATGTCAGTGGCAGAAACAACGAGGCATCCGGCGCGCCGTCGTGCCCAATTCAAAAAAGTGAGCTGCAAACTGAAGCTATACTGGTGAACGGAGTACTTGCCACCGACAAATGGATATTGGTCAATCAATAGTAACGTTTTAAGTATGCGAAATATTCACCATTGGGACAGTTGCATGGCATTTTATATCATCATGTTTATCAAGTGAGCAGAATCAAGATCAAGGCAAGAGGCAGAAAAGAAACCCCTTTCGTAGTTTGACACAAAGAACCACAAAAATATGTACGGATGACAAAACTGGAACAAAAAAGTTCTTTATACGGCGGACATCTGCAGAGAGCACCAATCTTCAACTTTATTGATAGTTACGTATAACCGACAAGACCGAAAGTTAAACTCCAATCTGTGGGAAAGAAGTTGGTTTATACGACGTTAAATTAGAAAGACGAGGGGTTGACTGAACTGGTGATTCACAGAATAAAAAAGTCAATGGAAAGATCTACATTGCGGCACAACTGCGAATCTCGTTCAGGTCCAACTCGGTAGTTCACGTACAACTCAAAGATGTACTGTTTAAATGTTACCTCACTTTTGTACTTATCCTTTCACTTTCTCCCGTGGAAAAAGTTACGTCGGTCTCACAATCAGACGCCCTTTTCAGAGGATACGTGAACACCATCCAACCTGGCTGGTTAAAGGCGAGGTGTAGTCAATTTTGAATGCAATTCTGGCGCACCACGTTGACTCAGGGCACTAAGTCTCGCCGGAGGTGGATTTCAAACCCATTTAACGCATGCCCAACCGTTATTTCAAAGCAGTCAAATTTCGTATTCTGGCCACCGCTGAAGCGACTGGAATTCGGTTGCGCAATCCAATGTTGTGTGTTCAAAAGAAATTTGTCCAAGTTCTACGGTTGCCATGGCACCCGCTACCGACTTAACATCCCCGGAGGTCAACTTAGTCAACTGACTGCTCCATAATTCAGAACTGTTTGATGTAATAACGTGAAAAAGTGCTCTTTATTATGCTCGCTTGACAATCACGATGATATAGAATGTTATCTAATTGGTCCGATGATGAATATGTTACCATTTGCTGACAGGAACCAAACCTAAGGTGTCGTCTTCGGAGCTGAAAGGCTGCTATATAATAGGGATAAGGCTGTATCTGAAAAATGGTCAACTCGTGGTTGATGTGGAGGCGCAAGACGAGCTGCGACTGAGAAGACCGTCATCTATTCCAGTTGAGCATACGGAACGCGTTATTCGACTGTCACACGCTGATGTTCGTACGGGGCGAGAACGCGTGCAACATTTACTCCAGCGAAGAACAGTTTGACCAACGATGCGAAAAGATGCGACTGAGTTCGTTCGGACGTGTCCAAACAACCGACAGACCAGAGAAACAACGACGACAAAACCACTGATGCAGTCCACCGTAACGGGGCAAGTGGAGCACACAAAGAGAGAAATGCTATACAGTTGAGATGACCGACCATATCGCACGATGGGTGAAAGTCACTCTCACGACAGATTAAACGAGTGGAACGACTGCACACTTCTAACTGAACCATGTCCTGACTCGTTTTGAAGTGCCGCAGGGGCATTACCGACCACGGTCTATGCTTTGAGGGGCGGTAATCTCGGGTGTTAAAGAAATGGGAAACCCGGCCCGTACGAGCATCTCCTTACCACTCACAAACGAACGGTTGACGGAGCATTCAGTCGTACAATGAATGTATAACTGAATGATAACGGTAACAATCGGGAAGAAGAGCTAACAGTTGTCTTGTTTGCATACCGCACGATGAAGCGTGCAACAAACAGTGTACACCATTTGAGCCCACGTGCAGTAGAGAGTCCAGGGATCTACTGGATGTCTGAGTCTGGAATCAGCGAGAGATCATTATCACCACAAAAACGAGAACACGTGGAACACTGTACGCTTGAAAGGACAAAAATACAGCGTCGAGATAAACAAACATACGACATGAGACACAACGAACAGAAATGGCGTATGTTCGAAATCGGAGACCAATTAAATGCGAGACTATGATCGACCTGAAATGTCCAGCGCAAGTGCGGCAAATTTAAAACCCGATGGAACGGATCATTTATTATTATGAGTAACACGAATTCAAGCTTTTATATCAATCAAGATCTTCGTGGTCGACCGATAAATGGGAAACTACTAGGCAGCCTGGAACAATCGAAGCAAACTACTTAACGAAAGTAGCGAACGTGATGGATAACTAAGTCGGAAACGCGATCACTTCAACAGCCCCAATATGGCGGTGGAACACGGTCGAAGCCCGCGGCGGATGAATGAGGTGCAACACGAGAGATCGAAAAAACCATCACAGAACAAACATCAACCAAACGCACAGAACCAAGCAGAACTGCACAGAACATTTGAATAGAAACCTCGCTGCGTTCTGGACTGGGATACCCATCCCAAAACGCGAAGGCACAAGTGGCGTGGGGACGTCCGAATTGGACGGTGGAGATCTTGTTTTATTGAACAACTTTTCGTTACGATATCAGGTAGTTTGAATATACATACAATGGCTAAATCAAATTAAGCGGAAAGATCTTAAATCAACAGACGGATAAAAGTTAGCGGGCGGTTGTTCCTGTGTAAGTGGGCAGCCGCAGAAATATCAATGCAAAGCCATGGTATTAACCAAAAAATTGCTCTCTTCGATTCTGTGTAGAACTAACACGTCAACAACTGAAGATATACATCTATAGCTTTATGCATAAACATCCAAAGTAGCCAAGTGAGAAATTGCAATGTCCCCATGGCGACCGACCCAAGATGCCACATACATGGTTAAGTCAAAGAATCTAGTGAACGTGGCAGATTCAGCTGCAGCTGAACCTGCCGGAGGTCACAAAACCGTTACTTCCGACCTAGATGAAATATTGCATGTCTCCGTTACTAAGGCCAATCAACTAACTTCCCGACAAACAGCAATAAATGTCTTTGCGATACATTCTAATTAAACCTCATAATTACCTATGTTTCTGATTAACACCGACTAAATTCTCGTCGCACTTCACGTGACATCGTACCCTTAGATGCACATGTCATTTTAACAACAGGTAGAACAAGAGTTTGTTGCAAGTGGTTGCTTTTTGTATACCGCCGTCTCGTATGTGAAATTTGGACTTAGACCACATAGTCCATAGCTCAGAAAAGCACCGAATCAGCACCGGACAGGGACTAGACCTCACGAATTCGTCCAAAGTAAACGGGGAAGTAGGTGTCCGTCTTTCCTCTCAGTGATGAACCACCTCCATTTGATTAATTTCTCACATTCCATGCTCTTGATTAACACGACAGCGTAATATTCATTACATGAAAAGTTCAAAAAATCGACAACCCCCAGCCCAAATTCACACGCTCGAAACACAAATAACTTAGCAACTTAGAATTTTCGTTGCTGACACTTGGAATCACGGGTCAATCATCTCGCCAAACCCATCGATCATCAGGACTGCCACTGTGGCACCGAATTTGACTCATGTATGAACGAGTGTGCAACTCCAAGTTCAGCTGTATCGCTGAGACTCAAAGAGGCCTAACCTAACATAAAACGACCCACGCAGAAAAGAGCAAAATAATTCGATTGCAATGCGAATCTGAAGGAAGCCGACTGACTGGGTAGATCTAATATCGGGTGTGTCAATAAAGCGAAACGGGCAGGCTATATTTCGTGTGACCAGTATACATACCACATAACATCGATGTTCGAGTAGTCTAGCACTTTCTCAAGTTCCACATCAACAGTGAGGCGGCTGTCTAACCTTCTCGATAACGAATTCATATTTCTCATTTCACATACGCCTGCTAAACCAGCATGTTCAGTCGTATTCTCAAGGTCACTGCGAGCACGTGGTGCTCGCACTCATGTGACCTGTCTGATCACACGCCTGCGAGATGGCATTATTATGCTGATGACCCTCGCGCAGCGGGGACAACAACGCAATAACAAAGTCATTTGCGAGAATGCTAATCGCTTTCGCTAACATGCACACACAAGTGCATTTCCGCTACAACAGAAGAAATTCGCAGCCCCAAACCGACGGAAACTTCCGTAATCTCACCAACCACATTATCTACCAAAAAAATCCATGTACTCAGAGAGAGTTAAATATTGTGTTTTGGCGGAAACAGAACGAGAATATACTTCTGGCTACTCACTGGTACTCTACACGTCGGTAGGGGACACACCAAAAACAATCTAACCTAGCAATGAAGTCAACCGAATCCGTTCTCACTATTGAGAATCGTCACAAGTAAGAATACATTAACGGATACTTAGCTGCAATATCACCAAGTGAAGAGGAAAGCTTTGAGTGAGAAATAAAAGAGAGGAAAGGGTAATCTTTAGTTCAGACAACACGAGTAAACATAAGGCAGCAGCGACAAAATGCTCATACTGCACGAACAGCCACAAAAATGAGAGTAAAACAGCAGCTGTACAACCGCTTCCACCTGTTCAATTATCGTCACTAATTATATCTTATTCACAAACAATTCGGTCAAACGGTTACAAATTTCACGTCAGCAGACCTTGTTAGTTGTCATTTCCTCTAAGATCACTAGTAAGTGGCTAGATAGATCAAGAGGCCTATATTCCGAGGGACAAACACGACTCACAGTTTTCAACGTTTTAGGGATTGTCCTTGTTGCATTTCGGTAATTCATCAAGTGGTCACTTA
Source organism: Paragonimus skrjabini miyazakii (assembly GCA_014338405.1). Taxonomy (NCBI): domain Eukaryota; kingdom Metazoa; phylum Platyhelminthes; class Trematoda; order Plagiorchiida; family Troglotrematidae; genus Paragonimus; species Paragonimus skrjabini miyazakii. The sequence continues at coordinate 46,840 of JTDE01021100.1, forward strand.
GTCAGCCAACTAGATGCTAGGTGTGTGTGTGTGTGTAAATGGTGCGATAAATGATGGGTAGCATATCCGATATGTGACTGAATCACCTACACAAATGCAATTCGAGGATGTGGGTAAGTAAACTGGTTCGGTTCTTATGACTAAAAACTTGTCTCACATTTAACATTGTGTGGTGGATTATCAAACCGGAGATGCGAGTATTCCAACACTAGGCGGAATACCTCAACGCGGATCGGAAACAGCATGGGCGGCCAGATGAGTCATCGCTCAACTGGGTCGGACCAACGGGCGAGACATGGTAGGTAAAATGGAATGGATGACCAGATCAGGGGCGGGATTAGTTCGACACTCACAAGAGTATTTCAGCACGATCGTAGAATACCGTCAAACATCACAGTGGATAGATTACGGACAACACGAGCGACAGGACGAGCCATCGCCCAACGAGATCGGACCAAGGACGAGGAATGGCAGGTAGAAAGACTCCTGACTCATAAATTTGCAGAACGGACCGAAACTTACGACAAAGGAAGGCGGAGCACATCTCCAAGTGGCTAGTGCAAACAATGACTCAACGCGAGTCAGTGTGTTAACACTCGAACAGAAATTCCGCGTTTTCGATCGCGAAACACTTAATCGCAACAGATCATGTGGTTGACCTCGTCACTTCGTTCATGGTCCTATTGCGCAACCGCAACCCTAGGCTGTTGGCGTTCTCCAAGACATTGTTGATCAAGCGTCACGCACCGGCCCTTTGTTGGCAAAAGGTGCTGGCGCAATCAATTTTGTTACTGTGGCAGTGAACCCAGATTGCTCCCATGTGATGTTCGTACATTTCATTGTTTTGTCGCCAAGCCCTCAACCTATATAACTGAATGTTTTATGTAATCGACTGATGAGAATAAACGAAATGCTTGCATCTCGCAATATGTGTCTTCTTGCCGCCTTAATGAACCAACATCACCCATTTTAGCTTTGAGCTATGCAGATGGGTACTATGGGCTGAGGACAGTTCACAAAACAGCAGAGTAATATACAAGTACAAACGCGAGAAGGTGAAGAAAGAAAAGAGGATAATTTTCATGAAAAAGACTCAACAACTTTGCAGATACAGGCTTTCTACTGAATGTGATACACTGTCATGGCAGAACATGTTTCCAGTTAGCAATGCGGACGGTCTTGAACCCCCAACCACGTAGATAGCACCTACCAATCACACTCGACAGCGGATAGTCAAGGCTTTCATAGCCTGTGGCCACGTCACCATCTAGTCGTTTTGGGGTCTCTTCCAACTATCAGCAACCAAATTAAACAATATGTGTTGAGACAGACAGAGTACCTGACACCAACAGCAGACTGCGCATTTTCGTTGAATCGGTTATCGATCAAGAACTTGAACGTTTCCCAAATACGAGCCCAGGGATTGTCGTTGTGCTCCCGCAGTCAGTCTGTTTGATACAGGTTAACTGGCGAGTCCAGATGCATTACCTACACGAGTTGACCAAGTGTTTGAACCATAGAGCAGAACAGTATACACACAGATTGCAAACCTTGTCTTTAAGCAACAAATTTGCAACGTCACGAGTGACAATGCTCTATGTGCTTGCGCCATCCTCACATGCACTAACTAGAATCGTTCGCCGGCTTACTTACAATATTTTTCGATGAGACCCAAATATGAAAAATCCGGATTTCGGCTGGATTCAAATCAGCGACAGAAACACCAGGCCCAAACGCGGCAAGCGTTCTACCAGCTGAGCTACGAAGCCACGCAAGGAGCTCGGAATTACGATTATTCCATGATGCCTGTTTACGATTGTGCATACACGCACGTATAAGCGAAACGGATCGTGTGTGTGAGTGGAACTGCAAGTGGTGCAGCGCAAGCCACTTGAGGTGATGGGTTAAATCGCAGGCGTCCTTTGGCTTCGGTCACTGTGACAGGCTAATCCGTTTCGGATGCCGCCAATCATGTGTATCCCAGTGTTAAACGTGATCCCGCTGGTTCATCTTTCTATATCACAACAATAGAAACTGTATTGTTGGTGGCAACCGCAAACATCAACCATGATAAGACGTTATTTGGGGACTGATTAGTTTATGGAGTTGACGCTGGAGATTGGAAGGTCTCTCAGTAAGCGGTAAATCAACGGAAAGTATTAAGTAGATCTCAGCGGTCTTTATTGAGAGAATCATTGTAGGTCAAAACTAAGCCTACTGTCACTGAGTGTGTATAGTAGGCAGGCAAACATCCGGCAGATGCAGCGATCATGTTATCCAACTTGTCTGGATATCATCACAATAAGCTGAAGAGCACTGCCAGCTCACACTGCATACTTCACAACCAGTACGTTCCACAAAGTAAAACATGTTGCGTCAAAAATGGATGAAAAACAGAATAAATGAATCACTTGGTAACAATCAGCAATTGTGGTTATTGTGATTTTTTTTGCCTCATGAAACAGAGAAATAGTTCGATCAAGTTGTTCCTTTTTCATGAGTTTCCAGCACAGATCAAAATCAAAGCTCTTGCAGCGTGAGGACGGCAACTTGATAGACACAATATGCGTCCACAAAAATATGATGAAACTGTACTGTCATTCAGTATACTCAAGCAGTTGAGAACATCCAAGGAATTAGCAAACAAAAGAAACGTTCGACTATCAGCTTACCGGAAGTCGTGTCAAGGGGCCATGACGCCAGGGTGCAGTTTCATCCAAATGCATCAATCCAAACAATGAGACAGGACAAATTAGACCTGGAGAAACAGCCACAATGTGCCCGACACGAGGAAGCAACATATCCAGACCAACAAGAGGGAGCCGACACAAGCTGCTACTACCGCCATTATCAGGAAGTGTTCTCAGAGCGCCGGAATACATGGATGGTTGGATTAGAGCACCTGACAAAACCTGACTGGTGCAGGACGGATTGGAAAAAGGAAGCATTGATGGACGGTTCGGAGATGCATCCGGCGAAGAGATCGGCGATAATGCTGAAATTGATACATCCATTGATTCTGTGTTGGGGGGACACTGAAGAGTCGAAAAGGTTATAAAAAAAAGGAATATGATATTACCATAAAAACCTGATAACACCAGCTGTATACAAATTTCCACACTGCATAACAGTTTCAAAGAAGACTGTAAATAACGTGTGATTCTAACTACACGAAAAACAACGACTCAACTAGCTGTGAATACCGATGAAAAACTGAGACAAACGTACCCATTCAATTACCGGAATTGGTAAAGGTCAACAGTTACGTTCATGACTTACAAAGTCAAAGAAAGATCATGTCACAGATGAGATATTGGCTGCGAAACCCTTCCACAGCCAGTTATTGAAGTAAGGGCGAGATGCTAAATCGGGAAACACCTTTAGATCGCATTCGACGAGACGGTCAGAGTAACCTTGATTTACTCACATTATTATATGACGGTCCAATAATACTGCTGTAATATGAACACAAAAAGCAAGCGACTGTTTGGAATTACATAAGAAAACGAAAAAAATATTCCCAGTCCATTCCGAACTCATGCTTCAAACTGTGATCAATGAGTTTTTCGTTGTGCTAGGTTCAGTTTCGTACCTACCCTCAATTTCCATTGAACACCGTGCGCTCTTTGTTCAATCTGTATGACGTATGTAACATAACTCAATTGACTGTAAAAACGAGATGAACTCCATTGGTTTTTTCATCCACAATCAAGGTCAAACCACTGTCATCATTCGGTTGAATGCCCGCCGTGGATAGGTCGTAGTTCTCTGTCTCTCATGTTGGTAACCATTTTCGCATTGTCTCATTGTATCGATTCTACTAACTCAGGACTCGGAACGAATCGAAGTTCGTATTCAGTGACGCGATAACCGTTGTACCAGTAGTGCCATTTGGTTCTACTGTGAAAGATGACTAAATCGGAGACGCGATCATTCTAACGTTAGTTGAATTATATCAACGCAACTTTTGGATACAGTTAAAGCCCACAGTACGTGAATCACGGACAATACCAGAAACAAAACGAATCATTACCGGAGAAATCCGCCCAACGAGCGAGAAATGTCAGACGAAAATCCACGAATCAAAATCAGTCAAACGAACGGAAGTGGACAGAAGTGCACAAGAAGTTTAGATAAAACTCTGCTAGACTGTGGACTGGAATTCCGATTTATAAGCACGAGCGGTAAGAGAACGTACGGTGTGGACAACAAAGATCTTGCCTTATTGAACGATTTTTGATGCACTGCGACCAACCTGCATTTTTCTATTTCGCAGTCGTTGAGATCGGGCTAGTTATGCAGCGTCCACCGGCTTAGTGATACATCTGACAACCAGAGCTGTTGCTCTGCGACGAGTATTGACGCCCGCAAAACTTAGAAAGGGAACACTAAGCTGTCAGTCAACTAAATGGGAAGTGTGGAGCATTAATTAGTGGCCGGATGGATATTTCCATAACCACCGATCGCGATGATCGTGTGGACTGCAGCTTGGCTTCAACAAGTATCAGTACAATCACAGGCAGCTATACTGTAACCGGTTGGAAGTTGTGTTCGTCAAGAATGTCTATGGTAACGATACTCACAGAATTAAAGCACTGAAGTACAAGAAGATGAGGGAGTTATCAATCCAGTTTAGGCTGAGAACATAGTAAGGCTGTTTGACAAGTAACAGGAAACAGACATTGTTAGATAATGTCTACCTTCTGCCCAGCTTTTTTGGGATGTATTTTGGAATTCAAAGGTGCAAACTTTTATCCAAGGACTGAGATAACAGACTGGATAAAGAATGTATGGAGATTGATGGGTACTTCGTGTATTTAGAAAGTTGTGTAACGGACAACGTGGGTGCAAGAGATAAAATCGGAGCTCACAATACTGAAGATAGTAATGAGGGAGGCAACCGATCGGGTTTACTTATCGGATGTGTTTGCGATGGGCAATTAATGATGCATGACAATGAAAAGAAAAGAAAACTGCTTTGCAGCTGTCGTTTCATCTTCAGTTACAGACTGATTGTTTGCGAAGTGTACACATTCCAAGGTTATGTTATGCTATGGTATCTGTTATATCGGTGCGGACAGATGTTTGGATGCCATCAAAGATACGTTCCACGATGTTCTTGTCGACCTCCTGAAGCAGATTAAACAGTAACATCATTATACTAGCCGGCGATTTGAATCCTCAGTCTGGTCGTCTTTCTGCAGAGAAGAGGCGGCTGGAAGTTATGTTTAGTGTTCGTGCACAATTCAAAGACAATGGCGAAAGGCTGCTACGAATCCCATGGTCTCTATATTTAGAGTACCGCATTATAACACAGGAAAAGGTACAGTGCTATATGAAGATCTCTGTAAGCTTTTCAGTCATGCACACAACTCTATCATATAGCGAGCACTTACAGGTGGCGTCACTTTGCTAAAGAATGTCGTGCATTTTGGAAGAACCATCTGGACTCGGGCCTTTTCTTGTCATTCGTCCTGAGGTCACAAACTCGTAAATGCAAAACAAATAATTAGCATTCAAGCGAAGAAAAGGTACACAAAGCTTGCCAGGAAGAATTTGTGAACAAGATACCCGGCTCCACTCACTTACAAGAACCTAACGAACACTGGAAATAAATCGCAGCAGCTACCAGACCCTGTGGAAAGGAGGTGTGTTCCGGAGGAGCTGCGCAGTTGCGACAGAAATGAATTTGTCACGTCGATAAACCGTATGAACAAGCGTCGCCCGGTTCCATTTGGCTCTGAATATGATGACAACCATCAAGAAGTTGAAAGGAAGCTGACTTAAAGCTTTCACAAAGACCGTGAGTACCGTTTGGTCAAACCGTTAGAACAGGTGGGGCGAGCACTCTCATGTGAGAATAGCAGAAAGCCACATTCCTGATTCGTAGTTGTGCTGACCGTCTGTTGGCTGAAATAACTGGCGTATTACGATACATGTATACTGTGCTAATGGAAGAACTGTATTTGCACGTGACAGTTCAGCTGAAGAGTTTAAATCTAAATTTTTGTGTTCCAAGATTCGCTGGCGGATGGGACTGGAAACCAAACTACTGACGAGTGCATCTCATGAGGTGATCTCTGCGTTGCTCAACATCTGAGGTTGCAGTCTTTTGTCACGTAAATAACAAACAGGGTTCCGATATGGTCGAGGGTGCGTTTATCACATTTTCACTCTGCGATGGATCATAAACAGTCGGCACTCCTACAGGAAACCGACGGTCGTGGTCTTTTTGGATCTGAAAGCTGCAACCGATTCAGTTGCTCGTAACGTTCTCTGGAACTGTCTTCTTCGCAACGGAGTACCATGGAAATACGTGAATCCGTTAAAATCACTATATGCTCACTACCCAAGTAGGATGAGTGTTTGTGAACAACTGTCTCGGACGTTCATGACTTCTAGTGGTGTTCGTCAAGGGTGTCCCATTTCCCCCTTCTTGTTCAGTTTTGTCACAGACGATATTTTGGTAAGTGCGTCAGAGGAGTCCAGTGAACCTGGTGTTGAGCTTCTTCCTGGCGCTCGGTTGACCGATCTGGAGTATGCGGATGATTACGCCAAAAACATGCATATCATGTTGAAAAAGATGAGTGACCGGGCTGGTTTGTATGGAATGCGATTCGAGCCTCCAAAGTGCAAAGTGCTATTTAAAGACTGAGGAGTTCCCAGTCCTACTTTCTTCATTAACAGTAATCTGCTTGAAACTGCGGACAGTTTCACATATTGGGTAGCACTATATCGTCAGCTTGTAATATAGCTAATAATATATCAGCGGTGATAGCAAAGACGAGTTATCTTTGACAACATGCGTCATCTGTGGCGTCGAAAAGACGTCCAGTTGTCGGTGGAAGGAACAGCATGTAATGACTATGTGTGTTATGTTTTGTCTTATGGTTCGGAAATGTAGCCTGTTTCAGACGAAGACGTCAACAAACTTGTTGCGGTTAATTACTATGTTCTTCGCCAATAAGCCTACATTAAGTGGACTGACGGCGTGAGCAGCACAGCCGTTCGCCAGCGCGTATTTCGAAATGTCAAGGAAACGTGATCAACTGGTTAACTAATCAGGCTGCACAGCCTTCGACGGTTGAGACACGTAGTCCACATGTCCGTTGAGCGGTTACCATACTCAGCACTATATACCACCGACAGCTGAGCAAACCCGCGTGCAATTCAAGCAACAACGTGGTCACGAGCTAGAAAGGCGCTGATTATTCCGTCGAGTTAAGTGGGTAGATGTTGTCCGTCTGGCCGTGGTCTTCATGACCAATAAAATCGCTGGTTAGAAACGTTGTTCAAGATGGCAGAACGCTGCGGTCAGTGGTGTACCTGCACTCACAGCATTTTGGGTTCTACAGTTTAATCTTCTTTTCAGCACTCTAACCATCTTAGTGACTTTTCTTCTAAGATATTCCACGTCACTGTTGAGGTGAGCCGCGGCCCAAATCACAGTACCTTCTCGTCAGGTTCAAGGCCATTCTGAGTATGATGATAGTGATTAACCAGAACAGACATGAACACTTACTTCTTCAGCACTCACATCTACTAGACGAGAGAATGTCTGACACATGTTGTATGATTACCCAAGAATGGAACTTTTGGACGTTCTATGTGCTTACTTATATAAGACTATGACAAACGCTACATGGTAGAGTTTTACCACAAGTCCTTAACTGACACAACCGAATGATCCTATTAATGAACACATTGTGCCATTCTTCACCGATCTGACAATTATTACGTCACCAACTAGACGAACAAGGATGAGAAAGCTACCGGAGTTGGTTTAATCTATCGAGGACGGTTCACTGGATGCTTACATAGGAGAGCAAAATATAATGCAACATCACCAACGTGAAATCAGAATTTTAGTGCACAGGAGCGGGCAATATAAGCAATTCGTCAGCTACACATCTACTGATTATAAACGGGGATTAGCGAGAACGGTGTTTCACCGAGCCAAGAAGATATGTACTGCAAATCGACTAGAACAAGGAGAATGGCAAGCTGTAATGCGGAGAAAAAGAATACAATTCTGCAGATGCAATACAAGGGTTACCACCTGACCAAAAGCAGCAGTCACAAACTGGTATCGGCTTCGCAACACACCTATCCAGTTGTCGAACTGCGCGTTCTGTTAAGCACTAAGAGTTTGGTTCTCCATAGTGGTGATACACATTCAACCACATAAACGATCTGTTCAACTGCAATTGCAATGCAGATCGGTGCTTGTATCAAAGTACGGCGGAGCACATCCCTAAGTGGTTATCAACTGCCTACTGTAACAAGCTCAAAGAGCCCGGTCTCAGCGATCGCCAAACAGATGTTAACTACCAATTACTTAGTTGATCCTGTCAAATCTATTATTGTTACGTAGTCGTAACTGAATACTGTTAACAAATAGTGAAGTAATGCTGATGCAATCAATCACATTGCAATGGAACTGACTGCACTGTTAGCGCACGAAAGATCAAAAACTATGTCGTTCGTTCGTTCAATTGTTATCGCTATGTGCAGTTTGTATGAAATTTGTTGATTTTACTTTAGCGACTGATGAGAGTAAATCGAAATGTTAATATCTTGCGACATGTTCTTTCTGTTTTGATTGAAAAAATGCACATCTACTTGAATCAAAATTAAAAAAGCCTCATTGATTCTCATATTTGTCAAGGCAAATCTACCAGGTGATAGTTCATATACTCCAATACAACCGTCAGTAGGTGAAAAGAAACTGAAAAACAATTAACGTACATATCGAGTACTGGATGTCACTTATCGATTTCTACATACCAGTAGAAACAAAGCCAGCAGTATAAGTCACCTGCATTGAAACACGGCACGTGAGTTACCGACAACCTCAAAACAAACAAATGGTTCAGCACTCATAAATCTTAGATAAAGATGAAAATCATGCAATCAAAAGAAGAGATATATTCATTTGCAGTGGAAGTGAGTTGTGAACTTTAGAAATTAAGACAACCGTATACACGGAAGTTTTGTCTTCTCTCTGTACGTGTTTACTCTTGGTTTTGCGCCAACAACCGTAGACTAGTACGACTCCGTTTTCAAAGGGCAGTATTGCAATTGAGTCAATATATCGTGTCTTTTCAAATTAACCCCATGTTTTTCATAATAGCGCACTAACGTAAACGAAGTGGTGACTTGTAATCGACGGTACTGATTTGTTACAGCTATATGAAAGCTCTCCTTGTGCGACTTCCACTAATACCAAGCATTAATCAGTCAGATTCAGTGTAATATTATACTGGTTGCTGCTGCACAAGCCAAGGCTAATCCGATAGACCAAGGGAAAAAGATCACACGGACTAGTCCGCCCGGCTGAAGGGCGGAATACAACTGCTTCCCTATTCCACAAAAGTGACCGTAATTTTGACCCACAGCTGTCCATTCGTTGCCTGTTGAAACAGGCTGAAAAAGAACACTGTCGGAAGATCAATGGTTTCCGACACTACTCGGAAGAGATGCTTGCGTCCATTTTGTTTGCTGTATGGTTCAGGAACATGGCCTGTCTGTAATGTGGATATCAACAGAATTGCTGTGTTAGATCGTCGTTGTCTACGCCAGTTAGCTCACAACAAATGAGATGAGGGCATGGACAGTGTAGCCGTTCGTCAGCATGTATATCGAAACGGCGAAGATGCGCGATCAGGTGGCCAAATAATCACATCGCACAGTCAACGAAGGTTAGGTCACGTATTCTGAATGCTAGCTGGGCGTGTTCCGCACCGGGCATTTTCTACTGAGACTACCAACAGTTGGTTAAAACTGCTCGCCGGTAAAGCAGCAGCTGGATTATGAGACATGAAGGCTTTGACTGTTCTGCCGAGTTCAGTGGGTAGGTGTCGGCTGCCTGGATCAGGTCTGAAGAAGCTTATGTCAGGAGTGAAAACCTACTGTTGAAGAAAGTCTTTTTTTACCCCCAAAATGGTTTACTTTGACAGATATCTTCGAAAAATAATTTGCGATTTTGAATTTCATCTTTTCGCGCCATAACGTGCTAAAACTTAATTTTGGCGCACGTTTCTTCTCCGTCTCTGATTAGCCCATTCTACTTTAAACGGGTCAAGTAAGGTGGGATTTTTCAAGGCCTTTCAAAGCCTATATATTGTAACATGCAGTCAAAACCAGCAGGCGCGCACAGGTTGGATCCGAATTGCGTAACAGGGCGTGCTGCTGTGTTGTTGGCGCCGTTTTAGTTTTCGTTTGTGCAAGTCGTGTGTATGGCTTACTGGGCCTTTGGCTCATGCTTGTTTGTGTTGTTTCCTTTTACAGGACAGTTATTGAAACCCCTACTTCGGAAGATCGCTGTCCCCTGGTATCTCCACGTTGCCTCACAGTTGGTCCGCAGATGTAACGGACAATCAGAGTGGAAACAGCCGGCTCGCATGTTACAACATACGCAGACAGTGGTCTGCTATGTTGCTTTTGGTATGAGAGCAAATACATTCTCGGCTGAAGGTCAGATTCTTCTGTGTTTTTCTGGGGTTTTGGGTAGCGTTAAGCTCTGAACTACGTGTTCGTGATTCATACATTTGTGCGTTAGCCACTTCTCGTTATCGTTGATCAACGGATCATAACGGTTACCAACAAACCATGGTAGCAATTGCCTACAAGCGATTCTGAAATTATAGGTGCTCAATCCGTTCTAAGTTTGTTCCAAGTGATTCAGCGAGAGCAGTTAAAATGTGGAGACTTGCAACCTGAAACCTGCCACTTAGACCGTCAGTCAATGTTTGTTCGAACTGTCGTGAGTTGGAATAACTACGAGGCAAGACATAGCAAACGAACGGAACTTGTGAGCAGTACGATGAGGCTAATCCAATGAAATTATTAGTGAGGCTAGAACTTAATAATGAACTCTTCGTATGGAAATTCGTGTATAGAATGGTGTACTACAAAACCTAAATGAAAGAAGTGACCGTGTACACCGGCAACTACCGGAAACTCGATCAGTTCATCCAACCCCCGGGAGCCAAAAAGCTCGACAACAATGATAACACCTCCAAATGTGAACCAATTTGTTGTTTTATACGGACGACTAGAACGCGCTGCAAAATGCTATTAGCTGTGGTTCAATCTGCAACTTACACAACAGACTGCAGAATATGTATCCTGAGCACGAACTATTCGTCTATCCTTTTATGCAAAAATCCGAAAGGTATTTCAGCTGATTAAGTGACATAGGATTTCCCGGCCCAAATAATCTTTCTTTAGATTGCTTTCAGGACGGCAGTACTGTGAAGATTCGGTTTTTAACTTTCATTAATGGTAATGTAGGGCTTAATCATGGGGCTTTGGGCACAGCAAACGGTACACACTTTTCTAGCATCGACTGGTTCACACAAGAAGCATAACAACTCAGTTACCGTCGTGACTGAGGCCCCATCGATCGAATCCTCACTCTTTGTCAAAACATAAAAACTGAAACATCGTGACCAGAATCAAGTGTTGTTTGGCCTCTTAGACATTTAGAGGAAGTTCAACTCTGTCGATCGAACTGGTCTACAACATGATTATGCCAGTAGCACCTAGCCAATCTGCAACCGTTCACAGGAAGCTTGAGTCATCTGAAACAGGTTAGCGTCAACATTTCATGCGTACAGAATGTGCTACGCCTACTAAAAGTGTACAGTATTAGTTCCAGGCTGACAGATACCTGTGCTTGCCCTCATTTACGAAAACAGCATACCCACCTGGGTAATATATAGACTGGGACGAAAGTGGATGAAACGATCAACGGTTGTACTTCAAAAGCCTAAATGCAGTTCGTCTATCTGTGCCAGCTGTGACAACAAGAAAAAAGATAGCTCATCTGCAAGGGAACAAGTGTGATCTGCATAAATATATTGTTTATTTACAGGGCTGATTCGTACGGAAGATACTCGCTGATTATTTCTTTGAGTACGATGCGTGTGCCACACATAGCTGATTCCGGGTTGCTCATACGCTCTGTGATTCAACCACCGGTTAACCACATTAGGCAAACAGCTATCTCTAAGGTTTCGTCGTCACAATCGCGTTGTCATATTGATGCTTTCATATGACGAGCGGTCATCAATGTTCCGATGGACTGGGTTTTGTGAGCATGTCATTAGCTTTCACATTTCAAATAAAAAGCCCGCATCCTTCCATCAGCACAAGAGGATGTGCTTTTTTTAAATATATACTTGTACGAAAACAATAAACCTAGGTAAGTTTTGGCTTTACATCCATGGAGTGCGGTGGCCAACTGATTGAAGAACGTCACCGAAGCATGTGGAGTAAAATTGATGTGGCCAAAGAACAACCAGCACATAGACCATTTCACGTAGGATAGAATGGAACTGAGCAAATTGGCTGCACCAGTGATAAGACTAGTGTTTACTATATTGTTACATGAGCCTTTACTTCCTTTCATATTTGCTGTGCGACAATCGTCCGGAGCGGGTACTCCTGTTCCTGCTTTTGCAATAACTGTTTGATGAACTGAAGAGACATATCAATCAGTTTTCCCTACCTTCACATACACCTCGGTTGTCTGTTTACAAAGTGTAAACAATTTGATATTAAATGTTTGTGCTTATACATGGTTAATCTTTGCAAGTAAATCTCCTCCCTTTCATTACTTTTATTGGTTAAGGCTTGTTTTTTCCTCATGGTTGTACGGCAGCTAGATAACAGACAGAACAACTGAGGTATTGCTGTTTTTTATGGTAGCCTATTCGTATCACGTTAGTGGTTAATATACGTACTAAACTTGTGTGATACATGTGTTTGCCGCTATCTGAACGACTAGGTTACACACAGCTACCGAAACCTAGACATGAACATCCGCGAGTTCAAGATATTGACACAGTTACCGTCTATTCGTGAGTCAATAAAAAAATGAGCACTTACACCGTCCGATGGAATACACAAATGCGGAGTCCGCGGACGCAATAGCTCGGAGAAAAACGATGCATGCGGTCCGACGCGAGGACTGGAATGTATGGTTTGAGATGAATCATGGGTAACGGTATCTTCCAACTGGGTGAATCCAGACCAGCGTGAAACTTCAGCCCAACCAGTGAGTCGAACAGCGTCTAACTCGGGATAGTAACCGCACCGACCGCTGTCCAACTCAATACGGATTAGATCAGTTGGGAAAGGTGGTACATTTGTCTGTTGAAATGAGAAATGAAGTAACTGAGGAAGTAAATGAGGTAGTCGGTAAGGCACATATATCAATGTACAGTCACAATTGATGAACACACTCAAATTTACATTAAATTAACAGTCGGAGAAGTAATCACAAATTCTTCTTCAAATATGAAGTGTAGAGAAACATAATCAGTTGAGGCTATCAAAAAAAATGACTTGGTCATTGGTAAAAAAAATAGTAAAAACAGACTATCTGGTGGAAAAGTTGGTATGCTCACATAGATGAATCTGTAATACAAAACCGGCCTTCATTACCGATAAGCAGTTGAGAAGTTCGACTATCATAAACTGAGTATTGTTCGCATCGAATAGCACCTTTCGTATTCAGAAAACTTGTCCGATCGTATGACGAGCGAAATGATCACAGTACCATTGAATTTTTATGGAGGATAACTGGATTATAGTGGCTACCAGTTTGGCCGCACTCGTTTGCGATCAATGTTATTCAATGGCCTTGAGAAGAGATATGGTAACTGTTCTGTGCATTGTCCGCCAATCTATCCTCCTATCCACTCCACGACAAGTGGCATCCCCACTTGCTCTTGGATGGCTGTCGCATGCTTAACAGTCTCTAAGGTATGTGAGCCATATATTCCGAACCGTCAGCATCATTGATGTCCCAACCACTAATCGGCACAATGCTAGCCTGAATTTTGCTAACTAGACAAACTAGTATGAGTGTGTTACTTCTATAGCACTGTCTTGTGTGAAGAAGTGGAAGACGTCTCGCCGTGAACCAATCAGATTACGCACCACAGTAAACTTATTGAGTGCCTGCTTCGTTCATCAAAAGCTCACATAGCAAGTAACACAGGATTCATAACCGTTTGCGAAGTCTTACAAAGTAAACCGTTGATGAACTTTACACGTTGCTCGTCAATTCATTGATCGTTGAAAAGTGAAACTGTCGACATATACCATATTAGCGCAAAAGAAGTTACAATACTATCCCAGGTCCCCCAAATCAAAAATTGAGGCCAGTATCACAAAAAAACTTTATCATCTAGGCTCACTGGAGTGTCTGATGTATAGTCGGGCCTACACGGTGACCACAATTCACATCAAACTGGCCCAGTAGCACCCGTGTCTCGCTAGACTTCTACTGGAATAGAAGGCCACTAACTTTTGCTGACGCGATAGGAACAGATATGATCAATCTTCGGGTAAGAAACGCATCAATCAATGAGTTGTTGATAAGTGTATGAATATATTCTCAGCATGTAAGAATAAACCGAACATATCTCATACTCAGTCGTCTGTAATGATTAATCTCTCCGAGAATGAACCATGATAACTATCAGGATGGTGTATCACAATACGACTCTCTCTCTATTGAGGGATTCAAAAAGTTCGATATTCTCAATGCTTCCGCTGAATTTTTACCACAACTCTGTTTGGACACCGACCCGAAATAAAGCAACTTTCCAGGTCTGTCCAACGTGCTTCAGCAAGTCATACGATTCAATCACAATCCATCTAAACACTCAGAAATCACACAGGGCACTAATTTCTCATCGTGATTTCATGAGTCAAAATAGAAGGCGCAGACGTATTGCTATTCAAAATGCTCTCACGCCCGGCATTACTGTCAACTGTGTCACTGCAATCAATGACACAAATCAATGATGTATCATGGCCGTTAGTTCTAGGCTCTCTGCACTACAAGTAAGGCCACCTACGCTTACTAATTTGGCATCCACTTCAGCACCCAGACTTTTACAAGTGAAGACACAGTTAATCAAACTTAATTGGCTTGGTCAACCACTCGTCATCAGTCTACGGGTGGTATCAAGTGCCACGCAGGCCGATACCAAAAACCAGATATGATCCTAATGAGCCCTATGGTAGACGTCGTTCATCCAAATATAACTTTCTGTAGTGACAGTCGATTCAAAAAATCTGGGGCGCACAACTGGGTTTTCCGACGTTCTTTTGACATTGTGTGGCGTGTATTGCATCCTAATCATTTACTCACTTATGTTGATTAATAAGTAACTACTCAGAGGTGTCTATGCAAGCATACCTCTGCAAGATTATCATATCCTACTGATACCCTTATAAAGAGGTTTATGTCCAACTTACATCATCTTCCCCATGGTTCAATGACGCAATTGTGAACGCTCACTTACACGAGAATACCCAAGGATTAACGAGATGAGAAGTCTCGCAGAGGTTATTGAGGCTAGAGTGGATTCTAGCTAGTGACAAATACATGAGTAGTTGTTTACAAATCAGCGCTTCTCGTCAACGTAGTAGTCACGGACATGATATTCAGACATTCTCCTATTAGTCACAACTTTGCAAAGAACACAACAAATGGTTTGAATACTCTTATTATATCCGTTGGCCTGATGTCGCTACTTGTATGTCACGCAGGGAATAGCGACAGTTCATCATGGATGCGATTGTCAAGGCTCTCGGCAAGTTTATTCCGACTAAGCAGGTGAAAAAAAACTCGACAATGCACGAGGTATTCACTGATGATGAAATGATCAGTCTGGAACGAACATCGGCTAGAGAAAACTCATGAAACACAGAGGTAGTATTGCGCAGTTCGTAACAAGATGATGGTAGTCGTACGATCATCCATATGGGATGGAACAGACCGCAGTGCCTAGTGTCACGAAGTTGGACTGGAGCGGTTTCTTGATTGGAGAAGGTTTAGTCAATCGGTGATTGCGCACAAGCTACTACAGACGGAATTATAAACAAACTGGAGCAAACTAATTACGGACAGCGATCAGCTGCTGTTGAATGCGTATCTGTTTCAAACAACCGAGTTGCTAGATACAAGGTCATGGAGCAACATAGCAACAAACTGGCCAATCAAAACGTGAGGACACCTGCCACTTAATAGCAGTCGTAAATACTCTTGTTCTTCTAGAGAAAGGTGCTGCTTTTCCAATAAATTGAGATTGCTTAGTGTCGCTCAGGTTCCTGTTCTAATTTTTCTCCATTGAGTAGCTCAGTACGTGACACTTAGTAGTGGTTCAAAAAGACAGCACTGTGGTCACTAACAAAAGGCGTTTTTCAGCGACTTGCGTCACGTAGGAACCTATCCGACAGTCTCAGTAAGTAGCACCTGCCTACGTTCTGTACTACAATTGCATCTAGTAACATCAACATGAATGGTTTCCCAAAAGCTATCAATGACTTGTAACAATAAACCTTCAGGTCCTGATCTAGGCTCCCTCTATTGCCGAGACTACTTATGTGGGGTTTCCCTGGGAATGTAAACTTTCCGAGGTTTGGAGGGGATACAAAGTGTCATACATATTTAAAGGGGGTGACCTGAATAAGCCAGTTAATTATAGGTCGACTGCATTATTTTCGGCTACCTTAAGGATTACGGGGAACTTGGTTGATGATCAGTCACGCGATGATTTCTACTGTTGCCTGATAATCAGTACGAATCTCAAAAGATAGTTTCGAGCATTACCAGTTTATACGTTAGTAAGGAAGGATGAATAAAAGCGGGTAATGAGAGCAATGCAGTTGACAATCCTTTTCTGGATTTTTCTGAATTTATCAACTGAATAAATTATTTATCAATGTGCTCAAAACACAGTAAACATGTAACAAATAATCCACTACTTTTGATTCACTGGTTGAACCTAAGACTGCTGCCTCTAAGGCCAAAATAAAGTGCACGTTTTGTGTAACTAAAAACGTGTTGTAGATTCCATAATAAGACCATTGTTTTTTAATCGTGCTCTAAACTTCACGGTTTGCTCTCTTCAAGTTACTAGTACACACCACATGAACTGAAACCAACGTACAGTGAATAGTGGCAGAAAATAAGGGGATGCAGAGATTTTGAAGTCATACACTGTTGGATTGCGGACAACCGCTTCCCGCTTAACAAGAAAATGTTTAAAGTAACGGAGCTCAAGCGTTCAGACTGTACTGAGTATCTTAACAGAGGAAAACTTTTGTAATGCTAATCGTGCATGAGACCGACAAGTGATACCTTCAAATAATTCTGGTCTGCCTCCAGATTGTGTACCACTGGTTAAGAAGGCAAGGTTGGCACTCAGGTCACTAACTAGACTGTTCAGACAATTTTATTCCGATTGGTTTTAGAATATTTCGAAATCAATAATGTGTTCTCACCAACTAAAGATGTAACCTTACATTCCGTACCTTATGAAAAATATCGCGTTGATTGAGAAAGTAAGAGGAAAAGCACAGAACATTTACGAAACTCCTATCACTACCTGACTCAGATAGGCTGGAACAGTCCTCGACGTCACAGTGGACTTGGTCGTAGTATGAAGTATCCACCACTACCTTCATCACTTTTGCTTATCACGAATGACTACATCAGGAGTAAATACAATTAACAAAGAACAAGCTTTCTGTATCCAAGTGGATCTAATCCGGAATAACCTGTCTTTGATAAAAGTACCATGCGTGGATGAACTGTAGTGCAGATTTGGTGCACAAGTACAGGACACCGAATCGAATCTTCCGAAAGCTTATCAATCATAATTATTGCGACTGAGTAACAGCACGCCCGACTGCTTATTGTTACAGCGTGCGCATGGAGTACAGTTGACACGCTGTGTTTGAATTTTTCTTCCGCTCATTTGCTAAACATTATTGTTGTTGACCGTCCGAAATTAGAGCCATATACAGACTTTCTTTGCCAAACCATCCATAGCAGATATACTCTAACTTAAGAATTCCTGCCATTCACCAGTGCAAGATTTTTATGAATCTTGTGGAACAGGGTTTGAACACACGACGTATCGGAACTGAGCTACGAAATAACACCTATTACTACGTCTATCTACTCAATGGAGAGTCCCATAAACATCCCCACGTCTGTGGCTGGATGAGTGATCAAGTCAGAAGCATCGGTACAAACAACCCGTAGTGGTAGTTCAACTAGTTAGTACCAAGCACGATAATTGTCAAGTGACTCCTTAATTTAGTTCACAAATCGCGAATAATTAATTTCTTAAACATAGCTTCTTTTCGTTCATTGCGGTCTTAACAATAAACTTGTTGGGATGATTCAATACCACCTTTCTGGAGTTGGAAGCTTCCTATCGTAATTCATCACCTTTAATCTTTCAGCTCACGGGTATCGTTTTACAGTCATATATAACAAACTGCACCCATTGAGCACCGTAGTAGTTAGCCATTTCTTGTTAATCTTAGTTTAATACCGTTCAATAGATAGACTTCACCACAGGCCACGAGTATGGTCTCCATTGAGACGCAATCAATCAGGATTAGTGAATTGCTCTAACGTCCGATTAACCATTACCATCAACAGACAAAGTAGAACATATCTGTTGGGCGTAAGAGCATAGTGGCAAGCGTGTTAAGATCCAATACGGACGCACCAATACATTATGCTCATCAAACAAGCTTGCAACAATCTAAGCATAACGCGAAGCGAACATCGAGTTTGTGTATTCTCGTGCAATGTGAGCCTATTCGATACCTGATTCATGCTAAAATTATCGCGGGCTAGAACAGCAGTAGCAACAGGCTAAAAAAACAACAGAGAGAGACTAAAATAAGGCAGAAAACCTATGATACACACATTCAATGAAAGACAGCATGACAATTAAAAAAGCAAAAACTTACCAATGGAGGCTGAAATATGGGGGCGCATCCTAAATGCTCTTGAAATTGACTAGAATATAAATGCTCTCTGAATTCGAAGTAGCTAGGCCCGTCGGAAGAAAAGTTAGGAGAACAATGGCGCAAACCAAGTGTAGTGAGCGCCAGAGCACGACTGTTGTCTGGATCCGATTCCGAGCTTGTGTACTGCAGTTGTAGTTGTCGTGGGGTTGGTACTCCACCTACATTCGAGGATCTAGATCGGGGAGCTGTCCAAAGCGTAACCCAATGTAATTTACGCGCATTGACGGGTTCGTGCGCCGGTTGGGAACGATAACACGCAAGAATACGAACAATCGCCCCAGGGTTGTAGGTTTCAAAAACTTGTATCCGTGTGGGAACGACAGGAACATCAAAGAATAAATCCACATAATCTGCACTGGTGTATCCATCAGGTGGTGAAGAGATTGGCTTCAAAGCTGAAGAACATAGCTGCGGCCAACGTCCGAAATGACGCTAATGAAATGGGGAACGCAAACGAATAAATGAGGATGGAGAAAACTGCCACACAAAACCACAAGGGATAGAACAATACGGCTATGTCAAATACACACTTTGGAAATTCGAAGTCATCGACAGAAAAAGATATTTTTTCTCGGAAATTTTATGGAAATACTGCCATTGGTTGGAATACGTTTGCGACCGCGTAAAAATTCACTATTGTAGATATTCGTTTAACACGTTGTTGTGACATTTCTGTTCTTGAAGATGGTTACAGTAAGTTATTCATATAATGTTCACATCACAAAGAATTTGCTGACACGTGGCGTCCCAAGTCACGTGGACTGATTACCGATCAGCTTACATAAGGGATAGCTACGGTAACCAGACTCGGACCCATGATCATGTAGTCAGTAGTAAAGCCAATAAAATCTAGCACCCCAAAACGACTTGCACGTCCACCAGCACGAAGCCAGCAATGGACGGACATTACAAAACCCAATGAGCCACAGGAGCCCAGTAACGCTGGCCCAGGTCACCAAATTGGTCAAACTTATAAAATAATATAGAATCTAGGCACAGTCCGATGCCAGACAACACCCGCCTTTCAGCCAACCATTAAGCATCAGCCTGTTTACTCGTTCCAGCCCTCAGTCCAAGCATGATGGAAGGAACAACTCGGGTAATAGAATCGATCCAATCGATAATAGTCAAAAAAACCGAGCAATGGATCAAAAGCGTAATTAAATTCTAGTCAACGACTACCTTCCGATTGTTACCATAAGTTGGAGCAACTTCTGACAACACACAGTAAATAATAATATACAATATGTAACTGTCATACCATCTTGTCTAATTTGTTTCATCCTTGAGTTGGTATTCGATTTACGTTTTCCATTTCAGCTGTTAAATGAATATAGCCTATCACATGGGCCTCTTATTCTTCTGCTTCTGACGCGAGATTGATCGTTTGTGCCGTCGAATCTAATTGTTCACAACAATTTATTCGTCTAACAACTACGTGATGGAACGGATCCTACTTCCTGAGAGGTTTGACGTCGATCCCAACGCAGCTAACGCTTCTAATGAACGGAATCACTGGTTTTGTATGCTCACTAATTTCTTATCATCCCTTGAGTCTCCATCCCAACAAATTGACTACGTTGATCAACTACATGTCGTCCTCGGCCTATGAGTACAGTTCAGAATGCGATAGTTATGACGATGCAGTCTCCATACTACGGGACCTGTATGTGGAGCCCAAGAACGAAGTGATCGCTCGTCACCTGTTAGTGACTTGTAGACACTGGACCAATTTGCACAAAGATTGAGGTCGCTTGCGAAAGACTAACTTTAAAGCCACTACAGCGAATCGAGACTGGACCTTGACGCGGTGTGACGGCTTGCGCATCTCGATGACCTATTGCGCTAAACTGGACGGTGTGGCCACCACACCG
>JTDE01021101.1:1641-22133 GCA_014338405.1 Paragonimus skrjabini miyazakii
TTTTCTCTTCTCACAAGCGTACGAAATATAGCTCGTTCAGCTGCTTCAAAGTTTACAGGTTGGACATGTGTAAGCAACAGTTTCTTCAAGGATTCATAAGGAAGAGAAATCGGTGAATCAGGAAATAACAAGTTTTTCACCAAGCTATATGCATCTTTGCCAATTACGGTGAGGAATTGAGCGGCTTTTTTTCCGCTTTCATCTCTTTGCCTATGAGACACCATATTTCGAAGCGTTCGAAATAGTCCTCGATTTCTCTCGACAAATTATGAATATTGAGAAATTCAAGTGGACAGAAATCCATCATGGAAATTTGCAGAAGTCCGCGACGCCAATTGTGATGGTTCCAGAAGTACAGAAATGAAGTAGTTGAATTAGCTCAACCCCAGAGCTAGCTTCGACGCAATAGTAATAACGACCGAACTAGGCAAAGCAAGTAATTTATCCTTCGAGCGCAATTGTACAACTTGTAGTCAGTCATGTAATGAAACAACAGTCATGGGAAATAGGTTTAGTGACAATCACCACAAATTTGTAATCTGTTCTCGGAATACCTATCAGTGTTCGAGGGTCTTCCGTTAATTCAGGGTAGTAGAATCTCACGTATTTGAATAGCATTCCAGTTATATGTTTCCTCGTAGGAACTAGCCAACAATGTCCTGCAGAATTGTACGTTTAGGAGGAGGTACAAAAGAGCACAATGGTCCTACAGGGAGAATTCAAAACATTGCTCCCATTACTACATTCAAGTGGTTCACTTTTCGTTACTGCATAAAGGAGCTCGGTGGAGATAAAAAGCGGATGCATTGGTAATGTTTGATTCCACCACTTTTAGAAGTGGCTCTTCACGAACACCTAGTCCGTGTTTCAGAATGGATTCGAAAAACTCATATAATAAACCAGGAGGTGCAGTATTCCGTTTCATTCAACTATGGACAGCCTTTCCTGTAATCTCACGCTGAGGTTTGTCTACAGCCAAAACACTTATTCAGCTGCATGAATTTCTAGTACTTTTGCCAAAGAGTTGAAACCGAACGCAAATCTCTTATTTAATGTTGAACTTGATCAATGTTGTGCAACAACGTGTTGACACCACAAAAAAATCGCGTACTACCGCCGTTTGAAGTTAAAGCACGTTGAGCATAAGCATTTATGGAAAAATAGACATTAAAACAAAACTAAAACTTCAGACAGGCTCTACCATCAATACAAGGAATAGAGAAATTGTAAGAAATGTACAGCATCGAATAGTGTCATGTGTTTATCGTGGAAAACCCATTCCTATACAATGTCTATTTTTGCCTCCGAATTGTCCCCATCTGGCCCCATTTAAAATGGGGTTGTATGCTGCCTGGGTATGTTGCTGTGGTTGCTGCTATATATATACATATATATATATGTATATAGATCACAGTTGTTTCCATTCGAGTCCGCAGTAGACTAACCCAATAAGAAAACACACACGGGAAATATTTGTTTTGAATAAACTCAGAGCTGTCACTGCTGGATCCTAGGCCCCACCTTGCCAGCATACATTAGGGATTCACTGAAGATAAATTGCGTCACTCTTGGGATGAAATGCCCCTGCACTTTTGTGACCAATGACAAATTAGTTTGAATGGATTCATTCATTCTGATTTATAACGTATGATAATTCAAAGCACACTGGACTTCTTTATAATTCATACCTATTTGTGTTAGCAGGTCATCACCCCCTTTGACCAACCTACCATTCCCTATTGAATTTAGCACTATCCTCCACGTTCAGGTTTCAGACAACTAACACCCCAGTAAACAAAGTTTGCTGAATAGGTCTGAGGAGTTCAGGTTTTGATGCTCTTTGTCTCTCTTCGTTAGACGGAGTAGCGGAGACCCGATCGTGACAACAAATCATCGACTCAGTAATATGTATAACGGGGTACTCCTTACTTTATAGTGGCATAAAGCGAATCTGAGGAGGAGTCCACTCTGTGTACAAAAGAAAAACTCCGAACACTTCACTGTGCTATGCAACAATCCATAAACATAACGTGGTATCCGATCCAAGTGAGCCAAACACACGCTCATTGTAAACGTTTTATACCGTAAGTTCCCGGCCAATTTTCATCTGTTGAAACCACTGCACAGAGCCTGCTTCTTGTACAACAGCGCAATAATAATCGGGGTTTCAATTAATCTCCGAATGACGCTAACAAGTGAGATCACCTAGTTCCGAAAGACTTTTGTGGACCTAAGGTTCAAAATATACGCGCATGAGGCTAAAAGATAGCACAATCAAAAGCGTTTACCTTCTCTTTGGTTAGTAAACAAAAACGGACAGCTGGTGGCTGACCTGACTGGGGTACTAGATCTTCTAGGTCGCAGAGACCACAAAATGCTCGAATCCGGATTAATATGCGGGGCCTCCTTTGGTCAATCCTTGACAGTCTCGGGAGAAAACTCAATGCTACCTGACTCTAGTCGTTGGAAACAATCCGCTCGAGGGAAAACTCACTATTGAGGCATCATATTCTTACAGTTTAGAAGCGGTGAAAACCACATACAAAAGGCCATCCCATTTTCAGTACCTGTGTTCATACCAACTCCACTGTCCTTAAGGCTCTGGGTCAGATAGTGAACACCTAAATTATTTCCACCGAAACATAACCTGCGAGATGTTTTTCGTCTCCGGGGTACGCAGCGTATGCATCAGGAAAACAGTGTATCAATGAAATGTGATTGATATTCTATTTTATCGATGGGGACCCAAGTTTTAAGCACTGAAATTAGTTGTGAATATGTGAGACCTCTCTGCATTTTGTTCGAAGTAACTTCTTATTGTTTGTGAATTTCCCAGAAGTAAGGATTTTGGCGTCTTTGTTGTTTTACTTTGCAATGAATCAGCCACCTCTCTGGGAGTCACCTTCCAGGTAAGGGCCACAGAATGAGGTCCTCCGGTTGCGTCAAGGAAATTATAATATTATTGTTTAGAGATTTTACAGCGGAAAATTAGTCCAGATTTAATGTCTAGACTCAAAGAAAGTGGTGTAAACTTCGGATATCATTCCGCTATGAAAAAACGTGATGGTAAGTCAGAAACACCGTTGACAGCGCTATATCCCCTAACCCAAACTACTTAGCAAAACTCGCATGTCAACATAGAATTATAACAACATAGTACCTCTAAACAGAACCAAAGTGTTGACTATATTTTTGTGAATAACTCCGGGCTTTGATGCTGTGCAACTCCTGCTTTGTGGGCAAATCTTGCATACCAGTTTTAAAGGCAATGTTTCACATATTACATCATTCTCCCTTACTACAGCCATTCCAAAAAATTCAGGTGTGCATTACTTGGGAATAGTATTTGCCTAAAGTGGCCTTATGCTTCATTCATTTATAGCCAAGTAAATGAATGAAAGCATTGTTTATATAAATTTTAGGTCAATTTCATATTCTGTGTACTGTTCACAACGTTTACAAGATTACGAATGTAATAATAGAAGCTGATTTCACACTCATTCAAAGTTGAACTTAACTCTTGTCCAAGGATTAAACTGACTGGCTGAATTCCCTACCCGGTCAATTATATAGAATTTGTGCCTATTATTCAGGTGTAATTAACATTACATTTACTAATGGTTTTCAGAAGACGGGTCTGTAAGCTATGAGGGTTCTGCGATTTTGTGTGTGAGTAGCACATCAATACATCTTTAATTCTTCAGTTCCGTAGGTTCTATAGGGGAAGGAAAGTTCAGAAAATCTTTGGTCATCCTACCTCTGAATGACATGAAAAAATCCTGTGTTTTACTTAGTTCTGATACACGGCTTTTGCTGTCGTGGTCTGGGTTGATCCGCAAGACACTTGTTTCTTGTCCTTTCATTTCTTAATGATCAAAAACTGAGTGGATATAAACTTGGTTTATGATATTTTTGAAGGGAACAGAGTCACTTTTATCGGTGGGAGTTTCTGATGTTATAGATTACAGTCATAAATTTAGATCATACAAAATAAACGTCGTAACTTCCAAATTTGTCAGCACGGATAAAAGCAGGGATTGTGTTGTCAGGCAGTTCTGAGGGTGGTAATGCAATCTATTTCATGAAACCTGAGACGAGTGTGAATAGTGTACTCAACATTGAGGGGAGTTCCGCAGAATTCTTAGACTTGTTGACTACAGAGACGAGGCACTCGTTAGTTTTTCAGTTATGCTTCGAAGATGATGGTGAAGGGGTATTCAGCAGATTTGGTCTTGGCAAAGATGGCCAGGCGTTGGCTGTTCATCTTGAACACATGCAATAATGAGACGCTCAAAGCAAGAATAGTTTGACAGGCATTGAAGGCAGCTATCGCATATCAAGAAGGGAATAGCTGTTTTGTTGTACAACAAAAGAAGCTAGTAGAGGAAACAACGGAATCCCAAGGAGATTTAAGGCCACTGACTTGCAAAATTAAACTGTTTTGAGTGAAAATTAATACTTTAAATATACCTTCAAGAATGTTTGTTGTTACCAAATGCTATTGGCCATCTCCGTGAAATCCAATCGGTAAGTCGCATTTTGGAAGCCGAAACTGTTTGCTGAAAGAAGCTCCGCTAACGGAATGTCCTGTTTTTGCATGCTCTTGGGGCAAAACTATGTTGTCTAGAGTAATGACTGTTACATAATGCAGTTTTATTCTACTTTTGCCTTTATGACTGACAGCTTCATAGGTAGTTGAAAGTCATTTCTTAGAGTGGCTAAGAGGGCACATACTTTTGGAAGTCTTAATATAGTCTCCATATATTTTCTCTTTACTAGCGTGAATGACTTTAGTGCCGAGTGGCTTTCCCTGCATAAAATTGCAACTGTTTCCACCTCTGTTGTTGGCTATTCCAATTATGCTTCTGGTAAAAGTCTACATTTTTCGTGTAGTGTGAAAGCTTGGTTAGGTACCTCCAATGACGGTCGGTTCGGGATCTCGCAGATCCACTTGAATTAGATTGTTGAAGATCACTCTGAACTGTAATTTTA
Organism: Paragonimus skrjabini miyazakii; assembly: GCA_014338405.1. Taxonomy (NCBI): domain Eukaryota; kingdom Metazoa; phylum Platyhelminthes; class Trematoda; order Plagiorchiida; family Troglotrematidae; genus Paragonimus; species Paragonimus skrjabini miyazakii. The sequence goes on from JTDE01021101.1 coordinate 6,634, forward strand.
TGCTGTCAGCAGTTTTGGCTAGCAGGAAGCAGTTTACACTAGAAAGAGACATGCCAAAAACGAGAGTGCCTAGATGACATTCCTGGAAGACGGACGAGAGATATTGCAAAAATGTCTTCCTCCGGTGGTCGGATCACGTGCATAACAACCTTCGACGAAAAACAGTTAAACGGTACTTGTTCACTTGATTATAAGTGAAGTGAGTTATCTAGGTCCGCTGGAAAGGTGCACTAGACAGGTCAAGGTTGGGCACAGTTTGTATACATGAAGGTAAAAGTGTAATGGTAGTTAGAAAAAGCAGCGAAAAAACAACAAAAAGTTAGTTGAAGTAAACAAAATAATATAATAAATGGTGGTTAATGTGAACCCTGAAGACTGGTGGGGAAATTTGTGCTGCAAGCAAGTTCTATAATGCTACTCCGCAGCTTCCGAAGCCGGAATGAGATTGAGCTAGTCTAGCACTTCATTTGGAAAGGTTGAATGTCGGATTTGGGAGCATAACTTCACGACAATTAATTCCTGGAATACTAGCCAATGATTTACATGAGGGATTAAGGAGCCGAGTACTAACCCAAATCTAGGTTGGCGATATTCCTCTGAGTATATACTTAGTATCATAAATATATCGACGCAAAGTTTAATTTACAACTACATGTTTTCTCAGTGGTACATTGATTTTGAAGAAAAAAATATCAACCTGATAAACAGGTCGTCTGGTCTGAGTTATCTTTTTATCTGAAGTCAGACGAAGGACTGGAAAATGGCATAAAATAAGAAGGCCATCTGAACACCGTTAGCTTTTGTGCACTTGTGAATATAATGGATGGACTTGCGGATGAGGACAGTCAGTACTTTTCCTTCACAAAGTCTATCTGACAACAGAAATTACGGACAAGATGATTGATTTTTGATGAGCTGCAACTCGTTGTAATCTTGTGTTCCGCTGTGGAATTTGAATAGACCTGCACAAGACGGATTGTCTTGAGAGTTCTGAAGGTCAGTGGCCATTAGTAATCACCGTGACTAGTCTTTGACGTGTCCTAGAAGTGGAAGCACCACTGAGGAGATAGAAAGGAAGAGACTGCTCCTAAACGAAGGTGCTTTGACAAACTACGGCATGTTTCCCTTTATATTCCTTAATAAGATGGTCTAGGTTTTGGAGCTGTTATTGTGTGTGTTTGTGAGCATACGTTTAAAGACGAAGGAAACTGAACTTTGCCCTCGCTGTGATAAATTTGTCACGCTAATTCTGTTACATTCATGGATGACAGTTTTGCCGCATACGTTGACTACTTTTCTCCAAAAAATGTATAGATAAGATCAGAAGCGTGAGAACCTGTGAGGGAATGCATATTAGTACATCATGTGGTTGTCCCTGTTGTTAGTAGGTGGAAGTTTGTCTTTGTAGTAACAGCAGTTAACAGAATGGTTTACATTCTAAGTAATCAGTGCAGTTTATGGACATAAAGCGGAGTTTCGAAGTAACTGAAGTGTACGATGTATGTCAATTTTAATGACGACCTAAACCCTATCAAAGATGGTGAAAATATATTCCTACAAAAGCGCTATTATGGGTAACAGTGAATCATCCATACATATAGTTCTAAAACGGTGAAATGTTTGCCGGATTAAGTTATGGTTCAATATATTGTCAGAAGTATAGGTTTCATGTTGAAAGGTATATTATACAATAGTGCATCCGTATGCACCCACAGAAGCTAAAATTCGACAGCTAATATTGCGTCTCATGAAAAGAGCATACGCTGAAATTACTCGAATTGTTTGGGCAACTAGGTTCGTAAATAGTTATGCAACCAGTAATATTCATTGACAAGTTTGAAGATAACCTTTGTTTTGATTGTGTCATACTAAATTAAATGGAGAAAATCTCACAGTAGAAATTAATAAGGTACATGGGTACAGTGTAAGGTAGGACAATCTGGAATCTCTTTTAAACATTTCGGTGAAACGCTCACTTACTTTACAGAACGTTCTTGTTAAAGTATCTATAACTCGAAATCAGTAATGCCCATCGCAGACTTTTCGCAGATCCAGCCGATAAACTCTGGTTGTCAGTGCTGATGTTGGGGATCGGAAGCGGAACCGAACCTTGATCAGTACTACTCAAAATGCTTGGAATGTAACCATGTTCTAAACAATATAGTTCATGTTGCGCCCCTATTTTCTTGCCAACAAATAAAAGAGAAACCTTTGCGTTAAAAGCCGCGTCAAAAATGGCTGGTTTTCAAGTAGACTACTAGTAACTTTTTGTAACTTGTGTTACATCCTGTATCGGCTGGTTGCTTGGGGAAAAATTGTCAAATCACCATTTAACGGTGATGTACTCTTGAAAAATCACATCCCAAACCACATCAGATGCCTTGAGGTATGCGGAAAATGACTGTTTATTTCCCATAAGATGATTTTGCACCTGTTCTTACATCGTGAGTTTACACGTCATACTCTTTTTACTAAATATGACTTCAGTCACACTTTGCACGCACTGTTAGTCAATACAATGCAGCTGTTTTAAAGATAATGTTTCTAGAATAGACTTACATGGATTGAACGTTTCAGCTGAGAGGATCACTCAGTTTTTGCATACTTGGGGGATAGCAAGGAGGCACGAGCATTTTGCCAAGTTAACCGTAACGATGTCGATTGGAAAGTAGATGACAGTGAATGAAAGTAACATCAAAGCCATCTAAGTGGACTGCCACCCACTACGGAAAACATGCAGGTGGCATGGCGGGTTTTCCCCCCATAGTTTTTGCCTCTTCGTAAAGAAACGTTATCAGATTATTTCTTTGATAGATAGATGCACGCGATAGATTATCAGCCTAAAACGGTAATGGTGTCTGATACTCATTTAGCACTGCATAGACTGAAAAAAATAACAATAATTTTAGTTAGCGCGTTCGATGTTGGTAGTCACGTTATATTTGATGGTTAATCAGTGTGGGGGCCCTCAAGTACGACAGTCAGTCGTTAGCTTACCTAGTATCGAACATCGTATTGGTAAGTTTTGCATGGCAGTATGGAGCTGCGATTCATCGTTAAGATCACTCATTTACTATCTTTTCAAACCGGTTTTTAATATGTTCTTTTTACATTTATCTTAGATTAAATTTGATTTGAACTACCGGTGTTTGCTTGTCGGTTTGTCTCCTGGATTTATGTTAATCTCGGAATTGACGAGAAGCAAGTCACTACCACTGTTAGTAAATAAGTTATCGTTGGAAATGGGTTATTGATTAGGGCAACCCAGTTTAGTTTGGTAAATGCTTGCATGAAGACTGAATTGACAAGGAAGGAAAGTTTTTAGTTAAAGTGTCATTCCATGCGACTCATGAAGGATGATTTTGACTAAACCATCACCACTGTTTCAGAAACAAAGTGTACTTAAATTTCTGTACAACAAACATATTTAGTCTGCGTTAAAAAAAAAAGACGATTAGATTATAGCTCAAAATTAATATTCATCGTGAACATTACAAGTCTACTGTGGACTAACTGACTAATTTCGTCTACAGCAATGAGTAGTTAGCAGATATTCACAGAAGAGTTTTATTTCAAAAGATTCGGAGTTTCTTTTTTTGCAGTAATGATCTTTCAAGGTTTTTTTCTAATATGTTAAACAGTTGTAAGCTGAACACGTAGAAGTTGACTGGGGGTAAGAAATGATGTAACGGGAAACAGTTTTATCTAGTATGTCAAAAACTGTACAACATTTGAAAGACTGAAGGAGATGAAACAATAAGCCGAATTTACTCCGTCTAGAAGACCAAAATCACTACGAGCGTACAACAAAATAAACAGCACAAAGAAAAGAGAACCGCCACTTATGCAATTTTGTGAATAAATGACCACCAAACAAGCCATTTAGTTAATTCCCATTATATCTTCCGCATAGTTTGTATTATTTACGGTTTTACTCACTGGTACTCCTTTCCCACTAACAGCATGAAGTTGTCGTAGGTAACGCAGAATGAATAAAGCGATCTATCACAGTTTGCTTCTCAGTACCGATGGGTGACGTAAAATTAGTTGAATACCGACCATACATCTAATCATATTTACTCACTAGATCATACTTGTGACGCTTATTCGCTGATTCGAGTGAACACGATTCGGTTGACCGACAAGATAGCAAGTTTGGAAACTTATTTGAAGATGGAGGGTGCGAAATATTTGAATACCTTCAGAAAGACTATACAGTGAGATGGTTCGGACTTGGTGAAACTAAGTGGGTAACCGATGCTTACGGGGTTGTTAAATATTTGCCACGAAAACATTTTAATTCCTCATTTAAAACTCACAGATTCACGAGTATCACTGAAGATCACTTAGGAAATCGACTTCAATAAGCGGGTTAAGGTACGTAAATGTTTAGTCTGTAAAGTATGGAGAATGTTTACATTTAGTGACCATCTCCCATTGACTGGATGTTGTCAACTGCCCTCACCAACTTCTGTTCAGCAGCGTGTAAACACAAAACTTAAGAGAATAGGGACTAGATTAACTAAGTCAATATTTTTCTAGAGAATATGATGGTCAGGCTGACATACTTTAGTACACAACTATGTAACCTGTTATTCATCGTTACTATTAAACTGTGAGATATGTGCCCTGTTTGACAGCTGGATTTGTTGTTGACAACTATCTTCAACATAACTCTTCATTGTATCAGGGCTGGAGAACTCCTTCATCAAGAAGTCAACCTATGGCAAGAATGCTTGTTATTGGAGAGAAGGATCGTTTGTTGGACAGAAGAAGAAAATAACAAATTTAATGACAAGGACAAAACGACCCAAGCCGTTCAGCGAAAAACGAAAAACCCGTGCTGGGAAGGACTAACGGGTGATTTACCCAAAGAGGTCGTGGCCTACCAGGTAAGACAGTAAACCGCTCACAGTGATTACGTTTTTGTTCCCGAACTGCCATATGGTTAAGATAGTTGATCGCATCTTTTGAACGTTACTGAACACTGATAGCAAATTTTCACTGATTTTAAATGAAACTCAGTGTTGTAAGATCGATTTTGAATCCAAACAAAATATCTGACTGATATAACTCAAGCAGAAGCACTAAATTCCTCTTTCGCTTTTGTTTGAATACGCCACCTACTATCTTCAGCCAGCATGTCGAAAAATATCGTACACTAAACAGTTACTTAAGTTTTGGCAAGAACCGTTTTAATGAAGGACTTATTCGTAGAGGTGAGTCTAGAGTCATTCTGAATTCACTTTTGAACTCAAACGGACTTTTCAGCCTGCCCCTAATAAAAAGAAGTTCTAGACTTGATTTTTGCTGTCGTCTGAAGATTTAAACGTTATAATTTGGAATGCATAATGTGAAGCCAATGAGTTGGTCAACCAGGTGTTCTCAGAAGAACGCGCACTGCACTTCAGATCTCAGTTGCCTTTTATATATGCGTTATAAACGAGCTCTAACAAGAATAAAGCTGGATTTTAATGCTTCATTTCAAAATGGGCTGGCTGGAAAGTCCATGCAACTGAATATGCGCAATTCTTTAATTAAAGCGTATAACGTATCCGAGTGAAATGTGCAAGACCAGAAAATATCAGACTGTAGCATTGACTTGTTGTATTATCAGACATTACCATGTCAACCTATGTGCTTTGACCCACAAAGAAAATGAACGTCCTCTTTGAAACGAAACGTGTTAGTTGCGTAAATAGATCTTATAAAACTTCGACTCAATTTTCATCTAATTACGGATCCACATAATGTTTTTCTTGTTACATGACCATTCAGAGAAGATCGTAAAGACGAAGTCGTAAATCGTCCAAGGGTTATCTGAGAAAACCTCATAAGCAAGTGTACACTTACATACTGATAACTCAGGCCTGTCGATTTTCCAGTATGGTTATTTTCATTGCGTTGACAATTAATTTCGGTCATCTTTTTTTCTTCCGGTTTTACTCATACCGACACTGGTCATCTTAAACTACTTACGGGGCACACGTTCCCAATTGGTTACACTTTGTTATTCTTTACCGATCCTTGTCATACTGGACGGGGTTTTTCATACAATTCAGTTCAATGGTTGAAACGCAGTGTGTTCTAAGCGAATCGACGATGTTCCTGGTGGAACTTAAGAAACGTGAGTGATTGGATGGGTGAAACAACGCAGGCCAAAATAAAAAAGAACACAATGGTGTACCCAAATAATCTTTAAAGGATTTTGGGGTTATGTGCATCCAGAACTGGGGGAAAAATTTTTCCAGAGTAAGCACGGGAATATGAGAGTGTCTTGGCAAGACTATCGCTGCTTCTTTTAAAACAGTTTTGACCGGAAACAATGAAAAGCCTCTCTGCAAGATTTGACCTAACTGAGGAAAGTGTCAATGGCAAGTCACCGCGCGTGCATGTAATTTCGAGTGGATACAAATCCAAATTTTTAGGACCAGCTTCGTTGAGCAAGTCGGTTAATCTATGCTCTAATTTCGTAGTTGTTTCCTGGATACATTCAGAAGTTGTAGCGTCACTTTTTAGTGCTCGGAATGCACCAGTTCGCCCTCATCTTCTTGCAAAGGTCACAATTATACGTCAGGTGACATCTTTAAACCCCACTTCACTATCTGAGGAGCCATTCAGAAAATCAGCTGTAGGTCTGAGAGGGCATCTGCTACCGATAACTAGTGATACTCTGCTGAATAACTTTCTGTGCAGTTATTATCGCATCTTCAGTGCATCTTCAGTTGAATTTGTTGAAGACTTGCCACTTTCCGAAATCAAAGCAAAAGGCAGCACTTTTGACGCTAATCAAACGGGTTTATAGAAAAACCATGGTAAAATAGGGAACTACGGTTGGTTTCGAAGCCTTGGTTTTTCTGTCCGATGGCTTAGCTGAGCTTGTAGCTTGTTCACTTTTACACGTGACGCTCTTAAACAGCTTGTTTTACTTGGACGTTCATTATAACAAATTCTGATACCACACCAGATTGCTATTCGAAATGGTCACTGTGCCGTCATACCACTTTGCTCGGGTGCTCCACATAGAATAATTGCAACCTCACACCAATCATACGTTGACCTTGTATCGACAATTTGATTCAACCCAACCCCTTCACAAGGTTGAGATAAAAAGTTGCATATCACATCACACCGCCGACTCAACCAACGTTATTAAACGTGACCCTGTCGAAAAGATTTGTTAGGGATACGAACACATGCCATACACACTAGTTTTAATGCAAACTTTCACATGCATCCTAACGCTTTCTAAGTTATTTAGGTGGGTGCAAAGCGACTGAAGTATACAGCCATCATAACTCTGAAATGAAGTTTGTGTTTTTTGCTGGGTCTGTTTTCTTACTAGTTATAAATTGTATCAATGTAACTAATTAAGCGTAACAAAAATGACTTTTATGAGTCGACGAGTAACAACAAAATGGTGTAGTATTAACCTTTGTTTGTCAGTTAAAAGTGCCCTTTGCATCGGTCTGCAGGCCATATGCCTTCTGCGACATGATGATCAGGCCATCCAACTAGTTACAAGTAATTATGCTGAAGTGAATAATAGAATGAGCAACCTCACCAGCCTCAGTCAGACAGACTGTGCTAGTTCTATTTCCGTCAAGGAAAAAGATATGACGTTGATTGAATTTGAAAGAGACTAGAGTTCGGTTTTCAGGCAGATTATTATGAGCTTACGGAAGGTAGCCAAATAATTTCGAATTTTAACAAGTGCTGTCCAAAAGCTGTTGGAATTCATCCCCACCAGAGAATATGAATAAAAAAGGGAGGACCACTAAATTCAACCAGGTGAAGAAAAGACAGAATTTGCCGACTGGCGTCCAATACGACGAAGGGTTCATTGGCAATCGGAGATTGTTGTGCACTGGGCGCTTCAAAAAGAATCCCTTCAATAAATCTACATTGTGGTACTGCTTGGAATTATGGACTTCGAATAGCCCTAGAAATTGTACTCGAATTGAAACTTCTAATGCAAGTAATGAGGAGAAGACCTCGTGCTTGTTGCAGTAGGCAATTCTTATTCATGAGACAAGAAGCCACAATTTTAGATGTACAACAGCATTAAAGAAATCCCATTCTGTCATTGGCTGATCGCATTGACACATACAAAGTCACAAGCTGTAAGCTGATTGGTGCAATACAGAAAAGAGAACTTGGCAACTAACGGGAAGTGTAACATTGAGTCTTTTCATCCAATCCTGATGTGGAATCTTTAACACAACGTTTAGATTGGTCCCTTGTTAGATTTTTTATTGTGTCGGGGTTTCGACAAACGGTGACTTGAGTAGATTTTCACCACAACTATCGCCACAAAGAATGAGCACTCCAATGTCTGACGTAGAATTAACCGCAGAGGATTTTGTAGAGAACATAATCTCACGTCATATGGACAGCTCAGTTTGAATTTCCAATGTTTGGTGACAAGTAAAAGAAAATCTAAACAGTCTTGCTGCTTAGAGATGGCGCTGGAACTACTCTGAGGAGACAACGGCCTGTTTCATTGAGAAACAAACGATAAACAGTCACTGACTTTTTGTGGTGCATTTACACTCGTGGACTTGAGTGAACTGGCTTTACTGGGTGAGAGACAATATTCGACCTGTCATCTCAATACAGCGGAAACTTTGCATCATCAGTTATTTCTTCTCACGTGGAAACAAGAATCATTTTTATAAAAACTGCCGAAATTTATGTTTCCAACGTTACGAAAATGCTTCGCACATTGGATTACAAGCGTTGTACTGGACAGCAATACATCAGCGGTTCACACTGATGCTTAAATGCCACACAACCACGAAGAAGGAGAAAAAGCAAACCGTATATAGGAAGAGAGAAGTAAAAAAGATGGGGATGAGAAAGGAACTAACTGTTAAAAAATAGATACGTCTATATTCAAACATACAACATCAAGGGGCCCACACCTTGCAAACAAACAACCGAACTATAAGTGAAAGTAAGGCGTCATCAGCAAGACAGCTTCCTCACGGCTTTCACTGCTCCGCGTCATTGAGTGCACTCACTTCACAGACAACTCGACCAAACAACGACAACATTCAAGCCACTGAGCTAGGTTAGCTGCCATATCACCTAAATTCTCAAGGCACCGACTCTGTGAGTCGCAAGGGCCCCAGCCCGGGAGACGAACCTGATCTACAGTGACCAACCTCTTCGTGAACGATATCATTTGTCTACACCAGGTTATCATCTGTCCACCTCGCACCTTAGGCCAATCGACCGCAGCGTAGACTGGTATCGTTTCTCGGGTTAAGGTCGTCGTAACTCATTTAGCCAGCTGGGGACGCCAGCTAACAGTGTTCATTGCCGTGAAGGTTGCTGATGGTTGTCTGGGTCGTCTGCGGTGTAATATTAGTTACTAAAGCATAGCACTGAAAGTTGTCGTGCACTGGCACATTAGTTGTTCAGATAAAATGTTCTAGCCAAGAAATTTGACTTTCTTGTGTAACGTCGACGTTCTTACTAATTTTTATACTTATATCTGTCCTAACAGATTTTGAAATATTGGGTATATTTCCTATAATAAAGTACATATTTACCGAATATTTTTAAAAAACTATGGTTCAGTATACTTCCTATTGTACTTCTACATTTGGTAGCCTTTTAGTACATCAATTGCATACATATGGTCCCATTCACAAGAACACTGAAGCTGACCGCGACGTTGCCCGTCCACTTCTTTTCAATAACCCATTTTGAGACAACATTGTGTTTGAAAAGGTGTACTGTCCTATATACATCGTGTAACGTTGGATCACACCCATGCGATAGATCAGTGTGGAACTAAAGAGTATTTCTCCATGTGAGATACAGTGTTCCAAGTCCAATTACGTACAGCCGTGGCAACAATAGACTATATGAGTCTTTGTTTCAACGTTTGGCTGCAGATATAAATTAATTTGAGTGGCAAATTAAGGATGCAGTATAACTGCCGGTTTTCATCGACCTAATGAAAGCGTAGGATTGTAAATGTTTTAAGGCTTCCGTACTCATCCGTGAAGTGGACGATACTACTCGATCACGATAAAGCCAAACATTGATTACAGAAGATAGAGTGTGGAAACCAGAATGATCACCAAACCAGGAAACCGGTTAGAAAGAGCAAACCACAGTAGTCAATAGTAGGTTTATAAACGACCGTTTTAAAATTACTACACTTTGACCGGAATGGTTGTCATGTATAACGCCACAGCCTCAAATCTTGTGAAATCTATAGTGTCTCAGGTTAGTGACACAAATATAACGGTAGCTTGCTACCTCAGTTATCTACTCTACACGATGTTCCCAACCAATGGCTGATTCTCGAAATGACGGCTCATTCGGATTACTGTAAGCTGGTCTGTGCATGAACGACAGGAAAGCATGGAAGATGCCCCAGATTATATAACACCGTACGTACAACTTCACGCTGTTTCGTAGGATATTACTTTCACCTAACTTGTGCTAGGCAAGTCGATGAAATCCTAACATTGAATTTGTGGCTGCTTATCACATTGGCCACCTAACATATTGGTAGTAGAGTAATAAAACGATTTACTGCAACAACAACAACAACATAAGGCAGATACAAAGCAGCCAGTTCAGCTTAAGATGGTACACACTGTGTGAACAAGAGGCGTGTGAAGGATTCCTTCCGGTGATCGGTAAGATGGTCAATTCAAATAGTTGACTGATCGATAGGCACACATACGACACTCGCGGAACGATCGATCACGCGTCATTGGTGGACGTAAGACTTTTACACACGATTATTATTCGATGGGATGTTACGGGCAGTAAATATGTAAGCCCTATGTATTCTGTTTGAACTCCCAAGGGCTACAAGTTCAGCGGAATATTGTTACCTCAACTATGAAACGCTAGGTTCTTATGACCGAATAAATCAATAACGATACAGAACACTGATAAATGCATTCTTTTCATTTGCCTCCTTGTCGTTCGCGTATCACTGGGCAATTTAGTAAAGGGTCGTAATTAATGTAGATAAGTTGAAAGAGATCCATTTGCGAAAACTCTGGACTTCGGCTGGATTCGAACCAGCGACAGAAACGTCATGCTCAAACGTGGCAAGCGCTCTACCAGCTGAGCTGAGCTGAGATAAGATCATTCACATCCGACAAGATTGGCCTAAGAGTGAATGGTATCCAACATAGATTATCTAAACGATTGATAACCAGAAGCCAGTGCACATGTCATAAGGTTCGGCCGGTCGAAAGTGGGAGTCGTGTGCTCTTTTATGTCACGTTCTCACCGACCAGCTGATGCTAAGTGACACGGATAAACTGTTTTAACTGTGGTTATGCAATGTACATGGATAATCTGGACGATTTAAGTGCTAGAAACTACCGTCTCCGATTATTCGCAGAAGCGTCACCAGCTGCCTGATCGATATAAATGTGCACATTCCAGGGGCAGCTATTATTTGACTTGCGGATTTAAATTTCATACTTGACAGGCATGTGAGGCAACCACTGTAGAGAATAAAAGCGGTTTCTAAATTAACTCAGCCGCTTGCCTCAAGATCGGGATGTTAAACTTTCCATCCACGTGACTCTTATGTATCGAATAGCGATAACCGTAACATTTCGACGTGTAGATCGTGTCATGGTTGTCGGAACGGGTCATTCTAGAGAATAGATTAAATGTGTCAAGTAGCAAAACTGTACGAAATAATGGACCACCGAGAGTTTGCTTTCCATAAACTTACTACTGCTTCATTGTTGAACTTGTACGTATAAGCAAGAATTGGGCAAATGTATGTCAATGTGATTTTGGATCAGCTGTGTACCGAACATAACGAAAGTGCCTGTTTTTCTAGTCACACATTCAGTTAGTTGGTTAGTTTGAATTATTTTATATGACCTTGAGCAGTGTTCCACGGAGAAGGGGGAGAATACATCATACTAACCTCGAACATTTACTTTAAAACAGAACATTACAAAGAGGCGATTACCTAGTTCATTTAGTTAAGTATGATTGAAGTTTACTCAAAAGTGATCGAAGCCCCATATGCTTTTCAATCAACCCTTTGGAAAAATAAGCTAGCTGAAAAGTTTATGGGAGGGCCAAAGTTGCGAACATTTGTGAATGGTGTTCAATTCAACCCAAATGTAATTCCTACTAATTATCAGTACTTACTTATCGCTGCCATTCCATTTTCTCATATTCGTAGTGAGTACAAGCCAGATACTTCAGTCAGGTTGCATTCAACTAGACAATTCGTGATTTTAGTAAGTCATAAAAATCAGATTAATTTATTTGTCAAAAGCGACATTCACAGACTCTGTTATCCGAATGTAAGTTTGCGCGGGTGGTGAGAGGCATCATGGACGGGCTTGGTCATCCAATTAGAAAAACCTTAACGTGTCTGTCATAGGTGACATACTGATCATAGTTACTAGGATTTTCAGTTCATTGGCTACATCGTCTCTGTCTGTAACTATAATTATGCGTCAATAAGCAATTTACGGTCAAAGCTATCAACTGAAGAACTCGGTGTTCAGATTTATTCATTTCAGTTCACTAGACTTACCGCAAGTGCCACTGGAATCCACTTCTTACAATTGAGATCTTGAACGATTCCATCTTGCTGCTGCAATTGTTGAAAACAGTCATCATCATAGCAGCCATGAGCCTGACCAAAAGGTGATTTGGCTCGGGCCGCCGCTCGCCTCAACAGTGACGTGGAATATCTTAGAAGAAAACGTTACTAAGAAGGTTGAAAATTATTAAAAACAGTACACAAGCCCGACCACCTCGCCAAGGTAGCAGTATAGCTCGGGTGTTGAAAACAATGCCTCATTCCAGTTTGTTGGATAGAAATCAGTTGACAGTATGATGTGTGATCGAACATTCGTAAGCTAGAGTTGTTCGACTGAATGCTCATGTGGTTACCTAAGTGAACTATATTAGTTTTGAACATTGTCAGATATCATTGTAAGAGGGAATGTTGTTCAATACCATCTTTATTGGATCGTCGCCTTGGTTGCGCGCTCAGTCGTTTGACTCAAAACAGAGAAATGAGACGAGACGCAGCAACACCGTTTACTAAAAGCGAGAGACAAAATTAGACCACAGAAGTTCTAAATTTATAGGATAAAACGAATACCATAAATGGCCGACAAACACAAAACGAATCAAATGAAACAGTCATATGGCAGTCAGGGTGTCAGACCAAATCACGTTACGGGGGTCACCAAGAAACAATGCGAGAAAAAACACAATCCAGATAGCACAGAGAAGTTCGAGCGCACACCTGCAATCTGACTGACTGAGTGGAACCATACCACCAGCCACGAACATACCATCCGAACTTGTCCAGTCGGTCGATGTGGCATGACGCGTCCTGGCAGTCTCGTTAGGAGGTGTGCCTCGTAACAAACCAGCAACCGTAACCGTGAGATGGTGGAAGACGGCTTGGTTTAATTCAATTGTTGTCATCTGCTGAACTCAGTAATAATTGAGTCTTTGAATCAAAAGGAAAGACAGAACTGCAACCGACATACTACCTTACACAAGAGTAGATTATTGCGCCGGACTTGCCTAAACATTTCCCTATGTGTTTACTGTGCTTACCAACGAAGCCTTGGAAAAGAACGGGTAGAAGATCACAGACACTCAAGTTTCTGAAAAGAGGAGTGGATTAGTTGGTAAACGACCATGGTCTTGGTCAATGCAATCATTATCAAAAATAGAATGGATATGCTGATATGACCTACCTGAGCCTAACATACTCGTTGTCTCTTCGCCGACAGTGCATTATGAGTACGCCGGTGACCAACTAATCCCAAACGGCCAGCGCATTCGCGGCCGCACACATCGCATCGTCATATGGTCATGTCACCGCAACATATGACACCGATAGTTCCCTTGCGTACCTGCGCTTTCGTTCTCGGCCGCGCAATAACTGCTTGTTGAACTCGCGGACGCCCGTCCGAATTGTATTCCTCCAGGCAGTCCGGTTAAACGCTAAGTCTTCCCAACATCTAAAATCAATTTTACAACGTGAAAGACTTACCTGCACAGCATTCTGGTATCTCCGCCTGTGACCACCAGGATTTCGCTTACCTGATCTCAGTTGTCCAGATAGCACCTGCTTCGGAATACGGTCATCACCCATCCGACGGACGTGATTCAGCCAACGAAGCTGATTCAACATCGGCAAGGCTTCCATCCCGTTCAAGTCCGCTCGCCGCAGTACCTCAGTGTACGGAACTGTGTACGGCCATCGAATGACCAAGATGCGTCTTAGACATTACAAATGAAAGTGACTCAAATAGCGAACGTTCCGCTGATACAATGTCCACGTTTCACTGCCGTACAGCAGTATAGACAGCACCACTGAGCTTCAGGCTGTAGTTCTTCCAAGCACGTCTTTCAAGACGTCCGAAAGCAGTACTAGCCTTTGCCACACGAACTCTGAACTCGCGGTCCACGGACAGATCGGTGGACAGATTGCTGCCCAAGTAGTAGAAATTTGTGCAGCTGCTGACAACATCTTCGTGAACACGGATTTGAGGTGAAGGTGCACAGATAGCACCTCCGCTCGGAGAAGGTTGAAAGAAAGAAAATGTCTTACCTGTGTTGATATCCAGTCCAAACTTGGATGCCGCGGTCGCGAAAGCCGTGGCCAGTTGCTGTAGTTCGTCCTCGCTATGTGCAAACAGCGCACTGTCATCTGTGAACAGAAGCATGCGTATCGTTGAGGTATGTAACCGGGTTGCGGAGCCGAAACGTTGAATATTCAGTAGGCGCCCCTCCGTCCGGTACCGTGCCTTAACACCAACCTCCCCAGATTCTTGAAATGTAACTGTTAGCATAGCAGTCAAATATAAGCTGAATAGGGATGGAGCCAGGACACAACCCTGCTTCACACCAGTGACAATGTCAAAACCATCAAAGGTCGATCCACACGATAGCACCTTCGCCCTCATGCCCAAATGCAACAATCTAATCAAATTGACGAACTTACCTTACGAAGTCCCGTCCACAGTGCCTCGCGGCTCACGGAATCGAACGCCTTTATGAAGTCGACGAAGAGGGCATACATGGGCTAGTTGCGATCCCGGTACTTCTCCTGAAGCTGTCGAGCAGCGAACACCAAGTCGATCGTACTCCGATTCGCCCGGAATCCGCATTGCTCCTCAGGAACGTTGGCATCTAAGACATCCTAATTCAGCCGGTTCAGAAGCATTCTGGCGAGTACCTTGCCTGCGCAGCTCAGCAGACTGATGCCCCGATAGCTGTCGGGGCATTGCTTGTTACCTTTACCTTTAAATAAAGGTACTATCACAGCATCCTTGAAATCCTGTGGCATCTCCTCGTGCTCCCAGATGGAGTGAACCAGCTGGAGCAGTGCACGTTCCATCACTGGCCCGCCATTCTTCAGGATTTCGCCAGACAATCCATCTTCACCTGCAGCCTTACCGTTGCGAAGCTGACCAATCGCTATTTGCAATTCTAATAAATCAGAAGCGACAGCA
>JTDE01021101.1:38104-48828 GCA_014338405.1 Paragonimus skrjabini miyazakii
CCATATTATGCACCGTTAACCGGATTAACTGTATGCGATCAAGTTTCCACGTTATCCCTATCCTACACTGTTGCAGATTCAAGCGTCCAAACAGATGGCAGCGTGATTCAGCCCTCCAGAAGTCCGATTGTCCCCTTCTCACACGTATATTGTTACATGTGCGTTATCTTACAAACTCCTTACAACTCTACATGATACCTCTGAATCACACATATTCGCTTCACACAATGTGTTTTTATCACATTACCTCTGAAAGAGGAAACATCGATAGACCATTTCACATTGGCTCGTCCCAAGATCAATACTGGTCTTCACATCTTACATTCTGCCGTCCTAGATAAGGGGTAGGCAGGACGGATGCAACACACTAAATGATCCACCACAGAACCAAATGTGCAGTGTTGTATGCTTCCACTATTCCGTAAAATCTCAAAGACTTTCACGACCCGACCTGTTTGCGTTTTAAACAAATTCAGCTTATCCTGACCTTTTTCACTTTGTTCGATGCTCCTTTGCTCTAATTACTTATGGAAACCCGGTACTTGATCTGCAATAACTACTTGTGGTCCTACGTGTCTTGTTGTCCACGTGTATCTCATTCTTTCTCGTTATCAGTGTGCAAACAACTATGATCCCGCATCTAAATATATCCATTTTTATTGGTTCATTCTGAAGACCTTGGCTACACACGCCTGTTTAGCGCATAGTGTCATTGTCTCGGACTTGTTTTCATGACACATTCCATGACTGCTTTGTCTATGATTTGTGGCATGGAATTTCCTAGTCCTTTCAACTTACCTGTGTTTCCTCGTGAACATTCACGAACTGAGGTTGTGTACATCCAACCGCCGTCAATAATAATAGAACCCGCAGCCAGCCTTGCATTTGATTTCAATAGGTGGGTGACTACGTTTTAAGCAACAGCATATACCCTGGCATCGTGTCTCGGTACAGACTCGAGTGATGTCATCGCCGTGTTATCGAGTATGGCTCAAACCAAATCACCGCATATCAGTGCACTTCAAGCAATGTTAACCGGTGCTATTCGCACAAAAGTGACCTTTTCTATTCATTCTGTTTAACTGCCAGTGCTATGCCATAAATTGATCACACTGCTTTCTAACAGCAGTTGATGATAAAAAACAAAAAAGCCAACCGTTTGTACTAAATTATGCTAAATAGCTAGGAATTATAAAACCTCCAATACTGCAATCTTTTCGACATAGTATACAAATCAGATGTGGTCCCGCATTACTGAATATGGTTTAAGAATTAAAACGGAGCAGTTATAACAAAAAATAACGTTTCTGGCTACAGCCAACTTACATCCTTTTAACACAATCGTTCATATTAAACAACACTGCACAAAATGCCCCACCACTAGCAAGCGTGATTTTTGTTTCATTCGCCTAAAAGGATGAGTTTTGATCATTTCGATCAATTATCATTCTGAAATAAAGCTACACATTTTAAACCTGTATAATTTCCTGTGACACTTTACAGAATCAAAGCCTGTTGCAGGAACATCTGTCTCGTAAAGAAGCTCCGAGAAAGGCGAAGGAGGATCGAAACGCTCGGCTTCAAAAGGCTGCTAATCAGGTTCGTTCTACAGTTAATTCACGCTCGGATGGTTCACCTCTGTGTGTATGGTAAGACAAATTCAAGTTTGTTACTCTTGGGGGAGGAGAGAGAGCTTTCACATGGAGAGGAAAAGTTGACCCACAAATGTACGTAAGAGTAAAAGAGGGTGCACGTATAACCACTTCCAAAATTCCATGTCGTCACCCAGAACACAAGAAGATTCGGGTAAACCAATGGTTTTCGCAGATAATCCGCAATTGCAAGACAATCAGTATAGACAGATCATACGTAGATTACCTGAGAGAAATCAAACACTGTGTGGTGCTCAGAGAATATTTATTTTCAAGATGATCGCTTTGAATAATTTTGTGGGAGTTCAATACAAAAATTTCAGTGTTGTGCCAAAAACGATTTCCATCCTACCGTGAAAGTTTACATCGGTGATCACCAAAACCTATGAGGTGGTGGAGCTGTTTGATTGGGCTCGGAGTGAGATGAGAACAATGAATGAAGCAGATCACTAGAAGCATCGGACGATGTTTTACTCCCCATTGCAATTTGATCGTTTATAGATACCTTGTGTTAATTCTCCAAGTTTGGACACGGTTCTGTATTCATCAAATCCAATCGTTCCCCTATGTAGTATCCAACAGATTGTTTTTAATAGTCGCATGGTTTTAGAGTAGCAACTGTATTACACTGATATCAACGACGAGACGGTTGTCAAATCAATAAGACGGGGAAAAATTGGATGCTTCAACCGACGTACGATGAGCAAAGTGGGCACGGTACGAACAATTTCAGTGTCATCAATGATGCATAGCAAACTATCTAATGCTTATGATATACAAAAGTACACTACGGCAATGAAACATGTCTCGGTCAGGTGTACGTCTCTACCAATTACAAACAGAAAAGCAAGACAAGGAGCAAAAACAGCCATCACAGTTTGAAGAGATTGGACTGGGGTGGTTCTTGATTGGAGAAATTCCATCCAATCAAAACTCAGGCACAAGATGCATCACATGGCATTGCGATCGACCGGCGCTAACCGATAACCAACGCAGATAAGCTGTTGTATCGAATTTGTTTGACAGGTGGTGATTAGGACAAGTTGTGTGAACGCTTGTCGGATCTGAACAACCGAGTTACTTAAGTCAGCGTCGTGAAACAATAACGAACTGACCAATCAAAACGGAAAACTCTTGTCTACCGATAGCAATCGTGAACTTAGACACCCAGGTTTTAATAAAAACCGGTGGTTTTCCTAACAAATTGAGATAACTTGGTGCCGGACGGACCACCGTCATTTTCATTTTTCTCTTCGATACGGTAACCCGGAGGTGCGAGATAGACAACAGGAAGCCCGCAAGTCGATTCTAAGGCGGATCACCAGATGTGATTGCAATCATTCCTCCTGCGGATGTTCGATGTGATGGAAAGCAGCCCGTTTTTTGAAGCATGATGTATGTAGCAGCGGAAGTCCGACGATTGTTTTATTGAATAATTTGTCTGATAGATGAAAAACGTTAAAGCGCCCTACAGTGATGGACTTGATCTGTTTGCATGCAAGAAATACCGCTTTCAATCATCCAACATACTGTGTGCTGTGTTCATATACGTGCGACTGTGCCAGCAAACGTAGACCAACGTATCGTGGTCGGCTGTAAGAAGCACTTTAACAAGGCCTTACACATTTTTGGTAAGCAAAGTTGGAAGGTTGAACACTTGCACGTAATGTTCAAATTGTAATGTGGATTGTGTGTGCAATCTGGATTGAGTTTGCACCGGCTACGGCTGCAAGGAGTCGAAATGATGCTCACTTTACTTAGTGATGCACCTCTCAAATCGATCTTGTCCTTGTTTGCACTCATCAGCCAGGGAGAATCTGAATGGGAGGCCGAACTAAGTATCCATCGCGCTACGAGCCAACGGTTTTACCAGCTCGATCACCAGTTCTACAAGTGTCGCTTGTTGCGGTGAAATTGCGTAGTTATAAAATAACTTGCTTTGTTACCCCCGACTGCCAGCTTGCACTAGAGAAAGCATAGGTTGCCCAACTCTGGCAGGATCACTAATACGTAACCCTAGCACCAAAGTCAATCGCTGACCAGTTGGAGTATGATGTTGTCAAATTACATGGTGAAATCAACATTCTCGACCGAGCGTACTTAATAATTCAGGCACCGTCTCTGACAACTTGGACACAGACCACGAAGGTAAAGTGTACATTTTTCACATCGAATACTGTCGATGCCACATTCGACTGAGAGAAGATGCTAAGTGAATAAATAATTGCTCGCTACAGTAATGAAGATAGTCGCCATGGTGACATCGTCGTGATTCGCAGAGTCTACGGTTGAAGATGTTAGAAGAGATATCAGAACGTTGTAAACGAGCGAGTCGCCTTTTTAATGTGCAGTGTAGTAAAAGTTGGAGGGAAAGCGCTGCATTGCACAAGCCGCCTTATTCTCATGTGTTGACAAAGTGTGAGAAGGTTCAGATGAAGAGTCTGAATTTTGGTATGGCTTTCATCACCTAAATTCCATTTGTTCCTGTGATCTTACCTCTAAACCAGGGAAGTTACGCCCCTTCCTCTCTCCTACCTGGTAGTTATGCACGCTCGAATTCCAAACATACGTTTGAGCGCAGTTATCGTGAGTCCGTTCGTCTAGGTATGCGCAACCACGTGCGACCGTGTATCACACAGTAACTTACACCAGGTGACGCAAAAACTGCATATTTTAGTTAGGAAACAGCAGATGTACTGTTATCTATGCGAACGACAATGTGTTGAGCTCTTCAGTAGAAAAAAAAAAGTTTGGTCACCTTATTCACCGTATAGGCCATACGTCGTTTCCATGATTCGTCTGAAGAGAGAGCATTTGCTAACAGACTGTATATTTCATACATCCAAAGAAATGTGATAACTACACTGTTCACTTCGCTTTCCACCTTACAGTTACACGTATCAGCCGAACGTGATCGGTATCGACTAACTCAGTGGACCAAAGGCTGGCACTCCCGCCTTACTGCCTGCGAAGACTCAGCTCCAGTTTTCACCGGCATCGGCAGTCAAACCATACCGCATCGCATGACTCCCAATTGGAGAAGAGGGCTCTAAAACAAACAGGCAGTTTGCAGAATCTTACTTGAAATGGAACTAACGGATATGTGATCCTCAATGTACATATAGATTTCGACGTTTTTTTCTTCATATGGCGCAAACGTCTCCCAGATACCCTGGGAACAGACAAGTAAATATACATACTCCCTAAAGCAAGGTCGGACATTTAATGACGGTTAACAGTACCAGTACTGTTATTGAAGTTGAATAACCTTCTAAAGTTTGGTAACACGAACACATATATCTCTCGCATACAAATCATTGTAGTATGGTCCAAGCTGTCGATTAAAATTCAAGTTTTTAACAATATCTGTAATCACCATGTTAACAAAACAATCTATCATCATAAAGTCACACACCCAACACGCCATAAACACTGTTTATGACACGCTGACAAAAAAACACGGTTCACTCAAGAATTGGCCTTTGGCTTCCCACCTAAGCTAATCGAGAACGGATTTCGACCGAAATATCACTTTCTACACAATGGTGAAAACCATGATAACCATTGGATGCTCGGACGAAGATAATACGTGTACGGTTCATTGTGTGACAAGCATCCTGGTCAGAGGACTGGCAATCAGCCGGAATAGTGTGTTGGATCGATACAAATGGTCGTGAAATCTCCATGACCGCTAGGCAGCCTTAAATAAAATTGGTTTCCCAGTAAGGCGCGTTTCTTCAATGTACACTTAGGGGAGGAGAATATCACAACGGTTTCGTTTCTAATCTGTCCCATAACGCTTGTCCAACCATTCTACAATAACTGACCAACACCAGAGACCGTTTGAAACACCTTAAACTGGTCCCTAGACGTACAGACATCGAGACACGTCGTTTTATCTGGGCAAGTATTCGAAAGGAGATAGCTTGAAAGCCAATTAGAATGTGAAGTCGCGAAGAAACGTAAATAACATTCAACTCGAATCAGAAAAAATAACTTATCAACAATCACAGATACAGCTAAGAGGTTGAATGAAATTCTTGAGTTAAACTTTAGCTGAGCACTGGATCATCGACTGGAGCTGATAGGACAGTCACTGTATCCTCTCGAGAATGTCGTGCAGCCTGAACATTGCTTACAAGCGAGTGTGGCTAAGCGTCCAGCTATCATAATTCAGTCGTGTCAAACGTGAGGCCAATGACACAGTCATCAACATCATGGATTCAAGCGAACATTGACAGAATGTTAAACCCCAATGGAGGCAAAGACAAATATGCAATATTGACGAACCCCAACAGCGAAATTTGAGTTTATAGTACTCGTCCGAATTAAATAAGCGTGTATCATTATCACTGACGACAAAAAGTAGACGTTCAACCATACGAAAAGAAAAGATCGAGTAATCTCCGACCAGAACAAAATGAAAATTAACTCATGAAAGTACCCGCGATCTGCCAGTTATGATAGCTTATTCTGATAAGGGGTTAGTGACTGCTCCAACTCTCGTTCGAAAATCGACTGTATCGTTCATCCTTCGAGATACACTCAAATTCACCTGTTGCACACAGGAAAGTAGTCACGTGGGAACAATAGTTCTCGTTTGTTGTAATGTCCGTATTCATTAACGTGCCGTCGCCAGAACCCGTTGATTTTGCCTGTGATCACGTGTCTCGGACAGGACTCGATATCGGGGTAACAGTATCCAGACCGGTGTTTAGCGAAGTCAGACAGTTTCAGTTAAAGTTATGCAATCAAAAGAAGCGTGTTAAAGCGCTGTGCCTAGCCTTAATTCGACCAGATCGCTGGCCAACTTGCGCGGTTCCACCAATGGATGAGCGTGACTTCGCTAACGTATCGATCGAACCACGGGAGCTTGATTGGCCTCTAACTAGTCTGAAAGACATCTGGAGCGAACCATATCGATCCGTCTACGGAATTGCACCGACCTAAGGACACCGCCAAATATGTAGGACAATTATCCCATTAAACTGTCTCAGCGGAAATACTCAACATCAAAGTGTCTACACCATGCTAAAACCAAGGGTAAGAGACATATTGAGCTAATATTTGTTCACCTCATGTTTTACGTTGATGGACTGCAACACCACTTAATAGACAGTGTGGTAGATGACAAGTTAGCCACTTCGGTGCGTGTCTGAACGATCTAAGTCTAGTGATGATGGCAGTCCGTAAACCTTGATAGTAAATATCCGCTTTTTGACCACCTTATCTGTGACCATTTCATGGTTTTGAACTGGGACTCAGCCTGTCCTCAAACTAGGGGGGAGTGCAGAATAAGACTGTTTAACTTTGGTATCACCGCCTAAATAGTCCAACTGTTAAAAATAGCCATAAGGGACTACATTAATACTGTTGAAACCGTGCAGTGTATAGATAACTGATTCGCTTGGAAAAGTGTAGAACTCTAGACCAAACAACAAAAGTCATTTTTAGTATTCTGTCACATGAAAAACTGTATAATTAGCTCGCCAGCAGAAGGACAAGATCACACGAAAACAACCATTTCCGTCATTCGACAGATCAGCGTGAAAGTCGACTATGGAACATGGAATAGTGTTGCAATTTTGATCAAAAGCGGGAAACATGGATATTAGAGACGGTAGTTAAGTCACTTGACTATAGAAACAGAACCGGGACATGCTTCCACAAATGATAACTTAGTTGGTCACGGGGGAAAAACCAATACATATGGTATGAGGAAAAGCCGAAAAATGCAACACACTAATGAATGCCAAAATAGTTGTGGCTCGCAAGAAGCAGACTCTCACTGTCTTGGCGAGAGAGTGATAGCTACGGGGTGTTGGCAAGTTTCTGAACTGCATACCAGAAGGTCAACGATGAACGAAGAGATAGCAGGGTATGTATGTATAGGGTAACGAAATAACGCATATGTGGACCGTAGGTCAGGCAAAAACAAATCTAAAGAGCCCACAATGGGAGAGACAGAGATCATTACGAATCAGTGATTGGCTTGCGGGACTTGCCAGACACTCGCTGCTAACACGTACGCAGGTATATCCCACCAACTAAGTCAGAACTTGTGGACAGTTTAAAAAACCGAAGTAGACCCGCTTTGCGAACGAAAACAACCCTCGGTGATGTAGACAGTGAGCTGTAGCACAGTAAGTGATCCACTTCGGGCACGTGGTAATATTCTGCAGGACGATGGCGGATAAAACAAGCAGCAATCAATTGGAGGTGCAATAGATTTTACAAACGCCATCAGCTCCGGCGCTGGCAGCAAGTGGATAACTCGGATGCAGAGCAACCGCATGAACAGCCTCGTTGTTTTTGACACGATGATTGGTCATTTCTTGAACACATGCACGCGTTTCCAAATCCCAGACGCGAATCGATGCGTCGTGACCTGCGAAAAAGCAACAGATATGTGTACACACACAAACTCACAGAGATAAAAGTAGGATGTACACCAATAACGGTTTGCACATTGATGATACAGTCAGATATACGACAACCCGGGCAGAAAAGAAATATTTCATCAGAACTCATCGTATTTGCACATCCAGTTTGGGAATCATAAGCAAGGAAATGTTATCTGCGCAAACCGGAAAATGCTGACACCGATGGCTTAATGCCTATGAGAACCACGACACTAGCATCGATTGCTAAAAAATCAACCTCTACACTGAAAGCTAACAAGGTTCGAGTAATATTATTCTACACAAAATTGTTGCAAAAGTGGAGGTACATACGTGGCTTAATTACATCATTCTGGTTGGCAAAGAGGAAAAACGGTCACAGTAAGTTCATGCCACCACAAATCGTAAGCTGCCACGTAATACGCAAGGCCCTATGTGAAAAGGATGATATCGTCAGGTTGCCTTAACCTATATGAGTAGCTACAGCAACTAGGACCAAACTTTTGACCTACATTGGGTTAGTACAATCCACACTGAGAGCTCTGCATTCGTGGTTGACATCCAGGCCAAAATGTCATTCAGTCATGAAAAAATGTGCCAGCGAACACGTGAAAAGTGAAGAACGTTAACTAGCACGGAATACCCACGCACATAAACTAGAGAACAGGGTTCTAACTGAAAATAGAACAGCGTCTACGAAACATCTATCACATAATTGACAGAGTACTTTACAGACAATGCCAGTGGATTTGTTGTCTGATGAGTAGTCATGGATCTGATTAATTCCAAGTTGAACATCACAATCACATCTGACTCTTTAATAGGCCCTTTTCGAAAAGAAACACCAGGTTCGAGTTTCGTTCTTGTTACACCTCGTCAGTTCACTTCCGCGATACGCAAAAGACTAAAACTCCGGTCACAGTTTCATCAGGAAACCGTGTTGACCACTGCGTCATTGACCTCACACCAGGCATCACTGAATTATCATATGTGAACGCTCAACCAATTTTGCTTGAGTAATGATCAGGTTGTCGATCGCTTTAACCAGAGATATAGTTACTCTCTGTAAACTCCAATCGACATCCCTGCAATTAGGACTTCCGAGACAAGTCGAAATCTCCGATCTTACTAAACCTGCTAGACGGTAGTTTAGAATATTGACAAGGGAAACTCGAGTCTAATGCCTATTTTCTAAAAGGGGTTGGCTAGAAAGTCTCTTTGAATGTGAAAGCTCCGAGCAAATGTGAGTAATGTTCAAGTTGAAATTTGTTATCTCCTTCGACATTTCCAGTGGCAAACAGTGTAAGTAAGCAGGATCTCAGTCCGACAGACGAACACGATCTGTAAGGATCAACTGTCAAAACTTTCGTCATCATCGTACACAGCAATACATCGGTGGCTACCACCGATGCACAACTGTTGTACAACCCTGAAAATGCAAGCCCTGGCCAGGAAAAAAAAAACAGAAGGGGAGAGAAGGGTCTAACTACCAAAAATTGGCTACGTCTTTATACTCAAACATTCAACACAACGGTGCCGACACCTTACAAACAAACAACCGACCTATAGGTGAAAGTAAAGCGTCATCCGCAAAACAGCTTTCTTACGGCTTTCATTGCCCCGCGTCATTAACGGCACTTACTTCACAGAAATATCGGCCAAACAACGACGACATTCACGCCATTGAACCCGATAAGTCGCCAACTCACCGAACGTCTCTAGCCACTGACTCTATGAGTCAGGAGATCCCCAGCTCACGAGAGGAGCCTGATCTGCATTGGCCAGCCAATTGGTGCACGGTTTCATTTCTCTAGGCCACGTCATCATCTGTCCACCTCGCATCTTACGTTAGTCGGCCGTATCATCGGTAAACAGTGGTCGATGTGGCAGACGACTAGCTGGCATCCTTAGTACATGACCGAACCATCTAAGTCTATAAAATTAAAGAATGAACAAGAAACTCGACTGGCAATCACCATCAAACAACTGCCTTCTGACATCTTCGTTGTTTAATCGTTAGGGCCACCCTATGCAAACAGTCAAACGTACACATCGAAGATCATTCACGTCTTCACGTCTTTGCAGTCGTGGAGTAAGATAGCTGTTGCCTAATATACGGGACCATTAAGCCTCAGAGAGAAACCTCTCTGTCATCAGAGGTGTCCTAGATTAACTAATACCGCCCTAACCTTAGAGAAACACGTTGCTATTTCATGCCCAACAACTCCGTTGTCACCGACGCAACTTCCCAAGTAAACAAAGTGGTCAGTAACTTCCATAACTTCATTATTCAGTATCAAATCTATGTAAGCACAACATAGCAGAAGCACTCTGAGATTACAAAGCGCATTCTCAAACGTTTAACAGAGCGCGAAATAGCGTCTAGCATTGTATGTGCAGGATGTAGGCACCTTGATGCTAAATGGTTGAATATAAACGTACCTATTTTTTAATATTTAGGTCCCTTCTCCTTCCCTTCTTTTTTCTCTCTCTTCCTATACAGGGTTTGCATTTTTTCTATTCACGGTTGTGCGGTAATTAAGCAACAGTGAAAACCACTGATGTATTGCTGTCTGTGATGATGTGCTATCTAGCAATTGCCAAACAACGACAAGTGGTCGTCAGCACGATGAAGTTTAGTCAGTCCTCCACCAGACGGATCCACGCCGCC
>JTDE01021102.1:0-26836 GCA_014338405.1 Paragonimus skrjabini miyazakii
TTAAGAATTGTCTGCTGGACCAGGTTGTCCCAATTGATTTTCAGACTAACGATGTTATCAAGTTTAATTTCAGAACAGAACTTCTCATGTCGATGGTTTGTTCGGGAGCTATTTATTCCAGAATCCACCTGGCTTTCAGCGAGATAGTACCTGGTTCAGTGGGTATCGTCAGTGAGGATATTTGTGAGCAAACAGTGTAAAAACAGTCATAGATTGATTCATTTTATGTCACATGGAATGAGGCTTCTCGTTTAAGTCTTTTATCCGCAAAACAAAAGATAGCTTGCGTCAGATTAATGATTAAATAAACTCAAGCCATTTTACACAGAAGCTATTCTAATGAAGGTTTCTCTCACGATTGTTTTGCGCTGGTTTTCATGTCAGTTCTTTTGTAGAAAACGCATAACCATGACATGCTTTACCTTTTGGACGACCCTGGAACTTTAACTTCGCTTGATCCTTGAAGATAAATAGTCGCAAACAGCGGGAGTTTGTCAAACTATTCCTTTATATTATGGTGAACAGTTTTACAACATCCGTCGCCAAAGTCCAATGACTGGGGACGCTCCTGAACATATCCGCACCACGAATCCTTTGCGGATTCCTATTCGGTTTACTCCCGTACGTTTCACACCGCAAACTGCAATATGCATCTAAACGCGAGAAGCATTCCACGCTTCCAACTACGTTCAGACATGCGAGGTGCAACATGACTCGCACAAACTGTTTTGATACTTGCCTGTCAATAAAACAGACAAACTGAGCGCTTTCTGTGGCGCACATTGAAAACGTACCAGTTCGAATCCTCCGAGTAACCCTGCGTTTGGATGGTTGGCCACAATTAGTCATTGTTGTCAGCATGCAGGAAGGCACATTTATTCGGGCTAACATATCAGCTCTGGCAGCCTGTTCCAGTTCACACGTCATTCCCGAACTGCTACTCCTTGCACATTATTCCATCCCCTATTTAACAGGAAATCCATATTATCGATTCAGTCCATGATTTATAGCCGAAACAGTATTTCCGATGACTACATACTTGACGAAGACCAGCAGGCTACTCAGTCAGACTGTAACAACAGTTCAAGAAAACCAGAACTATTTCAAGGATCTTATAGTTTTAGTGAAATAGGGAGTGTCTTCGGGAAGTTTCTACAGACGCGTGTTAAAATGTGCTTAAGTTCAGCGAATAACAGTTTAAGGCAATGAGAAAACGCAAGTCATGTGATGTTCTCCGGAGTAACATTTCGTACATTCTGATCACAAATGAACATGTAACTAATTTTAAACATTAAGACAGGGTTCCGTAGGGCGGAAATAATGGCTTAAGGGATTAGACAGACAGACACGGAAATGAACATTAAACAAATGGGGATGCTAACTACCAAGGCAGCCGCAGCGTCAACACAGATTGTCTCTGAACACACAGGGGGGATTATAACGTCTGATAGCCAAAGCCTCAGCAAACTGGAGGATACGCTTCCGGTGACTTCGAAAAATCACAGAGAATGCGTCACAAGCCTTGACTCGGTGTCCTGTTTGGATTAGATGTTTCGCTATTGATGATGCCGAGTGCCGTCCGTTGGCCTCTATGCACGCGCCTGACGTTTCTAGTTGTGTTTCCAACCATTTGGGAACATGCTCCTTGATACGAGAAGCCAGCTGACGGTTTGTCCTCCCTATGTAGCTCATACTGCGGCCACATGAAAAATTGTATAAACAATGGGATGTGACAGATGTAGGCAGTTTGTTCGTAGCCGAGGTGACTGGTAAGGCCTTGGTTCGTTGTATTATACATAGTTTTACAACGTTATAAGATTTGGATACAGCAGCTGTTAGACGTCTTTTTGTCATTGTTGACCAGCCATCCCCTAGAAACGGAAGTTCTAAGTATACCGTCATCTTTGGTACTGTTGTTTCTTGTATCCTTGGGGTGATGATACTGCTATATTTCTTGATAAATTGCAAGGGGTACCCGTCGACCAACAACGTATCTCTGAGTGTACTTAATTCTTGTGGCAGATTATCATCTGTGCATAGCCTCCGTGCTAAGTAAAAAAGGGTTTGACAAACTTTCCCCTAATGCAGATTCTACCTTAGCCATGAAGAAATCAGCTAGGAGTGGACCCAGGTCATCTAGCCAATCGGCTAACTTGTGTTGCAGTGGTTTGCACATTAGGTGAAGGTTTGCCAAAGCCAATACTGTACAAGCGGTACGTAGACGACATCGTGGCTATTTTTGATAATTCAAGTGATTTAGACGCAGTATTTTCGGAGTTGAATCAAGCACATCCTAACCTCAAGTTAACTAGAGAGAACGAAGTAAACAACTGCCTTCCATTCTTAGACATTCCAAATTATCCGAAGATCAGATGGCACAAAAGGAAGATTTATTTAAAGAAAGCCTAGTTGGACAGGACAGTATATACATTTTGAAAGTTTCTGTCCAGTGCAATATAAGAGAAGCCTTGTTCGAACGCTTTTTCACAGAGTACGGAGGCTATGCACAAATGATAATCTGCCACAAGAATTAAGTACACTCAGAGATACGTTGTTGGTCGACGGGTACCCCTTGCAATTTATCAAGAAATATAGCAGTATCATCACCCCAAGGATACAAGAAACAACAGTACCAAAGATGACGGTATACTTAGAACTTCCGTTTCTAGGGGATGGCTGGTCAACAATGACAAAAAGACGTCTAACAGCTGCTGTATCCAAATCTTATAACGTTGTAAAACTATGTATAATACAACGAACCAAGGCCTTACCAGTCACCTCGGCTACGAACAAACTGCCTACATCTGTCACATCCCATTGTTTATACAATTTTTCATGTGGCCGCAGTATGAGCTACATAGGGAGGACAAACCGTCAGCTGGCTTCTCGTATCAAGGAGCATGTTCCCAAATGGTTGGAAACACAACTAGAAACGTCAGGCGCGTGCATAGAGGCCAACGGACGGCACTCGGCATCATCAATAGCGAAACATCTAATCCAAACAGGACACCGAGTCAAGGCTTGTGACGCATTCTCTGTGATTTTTCGAAGTCACCGGAAGCGTATCCTCCAGTTTGCTGAGGCTTTGGCTATCAGACGTTATAATCCCCCCTGTGTGTTCAGAGACAATCTGTGTTGACGCTGCGGCTGCCTTGGTAGTTAGCATCCCCATTTGTTTAATGTTCATTTCCGTGTCTGTCTGTCTAATCCCTTAAGCCATTATTTCCGCCCTACGGAACCCTGTCTTAATGTTTAAAATTAGTTACATGTTCATTTGTGATCAGAATGTACGAAATGTTACTCCGGAGAACATCACATGACTTGCGTTTTTTCATTGCCTTATTCAAGTTCATAAAGGGAACAAATTGCTTTAAATAGAAGTTTAGACAACTCAATACACAGGTCCTCTGGACAGCAAATATGCATGTTGCTAAGTGATAAGGTTTCCAGTTTGTTTCGTTAGTAACAACTTACCAGGAAACGCTGTGAATATGCATAGCGAACAACACGGTAAAGAAAACGTTCAGACCGAATTAGTGACTAACGCAATAGGTCAGTCATGATTGCCAGTGTTTTGGGCATACAACGTCGGCTGTGGGTTTATCGCTAATCACCAGATGGAAGTTGGTAATTGTTGTAATTAAAAAATCAAACAGAAAATACCAGTAGTAACTAAGCTTTATTAGAGCAACCGATTCACGATATGTTGCGGAAAACTGTCCGTCCACACAGCGCGGGCAGCCGATGCCCGCATGTGTCATCGGTCGTTTGAAGGTCAGAGCCATCTGATTGGTCAATTGCATGGCTCACCGGCATTCGATTAGACATAACAGTAACCTCAACCTGGAGACTGGGTCAAAATTATATGAATAATATCGGTTCGTTCTTTTACTGTTTACCAGATGAAGTTGTGAACAAAGTTTTGTTCATACTTAGGAAATACGATTCACGCTGATCACAGAATGAATCGATATGATAAGTTTTAATGAATATATTTTTTGCACACCGTGGTTATACAAAAATAATGATGTAGCACTGTTCACGGAACGAAAAATGAGAGTAGCAATGTATCGTTCTTAGAAATCAGTCAAGCTCTTCGTGCAACACGGAACATTTCGCATTCCATCAACTTAGAAACGATCCGCTGTCTACAGCCGCCAAATGAAACATTATTTGTAGATTTATCTGTACATGCGACTTCAAGTAGGACGACCGCATAGTGAGTGCATTTCACACTTGGATCAAAGAGCACCTACTCACATGGCTTCTGGATGTCAAAAGTGAGACGGCGAATGTTGCAATACCACAGCACTGACACGAATCCGGACATCGGATGGATTTAATCAAAACATTCCATATGTTTTCAGTCAGATGGAGAACAAACACACTTTAGCACTCCCCGAAGATTTTTCATTATATCATATGAAGCCACTATTATGTGATTAATAAACAGATAGTAGTGTGTACATCACAACCTTATTAATACATTACATAATTTGTTTCTTTTGCCCATCATTCTTTACTCTTTACAACATCCATTCTACCCTTTCAATTCTTGTATATCTCGATATCTGACAGTTGTTCACTTAACTGAAGCATGGATTTTAACCATTTACTGCCCCATACTCTATATTTTTCATTTAGTGACCAATGTTCATTGTTATTTACTGACATTACTTAATCGTATCGATTGACGATTGATCGCTTTTGAAGTTTGCGCATAGACGCTTACGTGTTCATTTGTTTGCATATCATTTCCTCCAAATAATTGAAAACAGATAACAAGGTGATGCTTAAGCATACCTCATTCTACTAAACTCATTCTACTAAACGTTGTTTCAGGTATATCTTGGTTTATGTTAGAACCCATCGGATGACAAAGAAGGCCGCACTCACGCATCTTCGGTTATCTTTTAAACACAAATTGGGCTATAAAATCTGCCAGCATTTGTTTAAGATAAAAATTCAAAGTTTAAAACCAGACTGTTGGAAATTTCAAGAATTTACTGATTCCATTGTGTGCTTCTTAATGTTCCCATAGTAGAAAAGGTAAAATATTTGAGATAATTTATGTACACTATCATATTTTGTATGTCCATTGAAACTGCGCTCCAACAAGATATTCGCAGGAGGTACATACGACTATCCAGTGGGTGTATTTTGTTTTACTTACAATACGTACAAGCTGGGAGCTAAGTCAGGCCAATGTGACAAAAGTATCAAGCATATCAATGACAAGACTTTCCAAAAGCATGAATGTTGATTCATTTTTAAGAGCGCTTTGTGATCTTAGACTTTTGCCGCTGAATTGGACATAATCGGGTTTTTCGCCTAGGTGCTCACGTGTTCATTTATTTTGCGTTTCATTCTTCGCGGTTACTCGAAAACAGCTAGCAAAATGCTTAAGTGTACAGCTTACCTGATAATAATTGATATTTTCAAATTTATTCTAGATCAACGTTATTTCAGACATTCTCTACATTTTACTAGAACTTATCACATGACAAAGATGATTACGTCTACGCATCATTCAGAATTAGAACTCAACAACTGATTATCTTGTATAGCCGTAATTAGACCACAAAATCTTCCGTTTCAAAGCAACCTTGGTTTCAAAATTCGAAATCAGATTATCATAAGTTAATTTGAGAAATTTTAAGAATTAACTAAATCGACTGCGTCCTCATGTTCTTGTTGTGAAAAAATGTTTAAGATAAGTTTGTTTATGCAATCAGGTTCTATTTTTCTGTTGATATTGCGCTCTACAAAGCTGTTCGAGAAAGGTATATACGATTTTTGTAGACATATTTGAGGCTAGTTTCACAGCGTGCATGCTGAGGCTAGGTCAGTCTAATGTTGCAAAACTACCAAGCACATGAACACCAGGGCTATCCAAAACTATGAATATTAACTCGCCTCTAAGGGCGTTCAATGAACTTAGACCTTTGCTATTGAGTCAGGTATAGTCGGGTTCCTCACCTCCTGGTTTATCGCACATCTCGGTGCTTTTCCTTCTGCAGTTATCACGGCTCACAGAGGAATGGTAGTCATGCTTTTTATCACCAAGTGGCCAATGGGAACATAACTTGCAAAAACGGAGAACAGCTGAAAAATATAAACCATACATGAGCTAAACTGGTTTGTTCCGTTTGGTCTACAGTCTAACCACTAAGAAGTGTTCATCAGGGTTGAGGACGATGACCTTGATGTTTCCGATTGTATGAGGTCGACTTCATAGATGAACATGCGATTTATTGTTAAGAAAGGCACGAAGAATGAAGTTATTTCGTTACCTCGGCAGAAGAGATCGGTGGTTGTCTCACCGAATGGCGGAACACCCCAAAAATAGTTGATTGAATTGATGACGCGAATAAGTAAGCAGGCGAGTAACCGAACGAGACATCTACGGTCATCGGTTGCGTAACACATTCTGACGGCAAGTCGTAGGATCCCTCAGGTCAGCTCTTTCTTCGCGGCAGTAGTGAACTTATACTAATCAATGAAGCCCTTTAGATTGGGCAGCGACACTGCACTGTTGAACATAAACGCTCTGTTGCGCTTCGCCGGTACTAACCAGACATGACCGATACACGGTTCTCATTCCGCACTTTTGTGCACGGGCACTCGCCTGTTGAAGCACATTGTCTAGGTGACTTTTGTTGAACGCCTGTGACTGTTTGACTAACTGGTTGTCACACTAGTACATCGG
The DNA here is from genome assembly GCA_014338405.1 of Paragonimus skrjabini miyazakii. Classification (NCBI taxonomy): domain Eukaryota; kingdom Metazoa; phylum Platyhelminthes; class Trematoda; order Plagiorchiida; family Troglotrematidae; genus Paragonimus; species Paragonimus skrjabini miyazakii. Next base: position 6,710 of record JTDE01021102.1, read on the forward strand.
TTCCTGCTAGTTTGCCAATTCTTCATTAAGTGATCTTGATGATCTCCACAGTGTTTTTCCTTGCATGCCTTTGAATGTGCTATGCAATCAACAGTCACATTTATGTGTTGTTCTGTTATCAAAGGTTTACTAGCTCGGTCTTAAATTCAGGTTGTCGGTTGATACAGAAAACCCGCGTGTGCACTGTAAAATATCGTTCGTGGTCGTGATATGGAGTTTTCTTTGACCAGTTGTTCATGTCGCTTTGGTATTGAATTTGTTTTTTATCAAGATGTCAGTCTGGTCTGTTTTGTGTCACATAGCTAGACTGACAGTAAAATCCTAGCAAACGACAGACAGGACAGACATCGATCGTATCCAAGGGCATGGGGCATAGAAGTCTTTCTGTTATCGTAGAATCTGACTGATGAGACTGATTTCGATCCAATTAAATCGAAACATGATGAACTTTAAAACACTGCGTTTCCTTGATCCAATTCACCAGTAACGATAGAAGACATACGTCGCATGATGTTAACATTTCGTTTACTCTGTTCAGTCACGAACGTAAAACATTGGAATATATAGGACATGCGGACAGCAACAACAATAGAAGCAATCAACAATTGGGTTTACATAAAACAAGGTCTGTTATCAGTTCCAGGGCAGAAAAACTGCATGAGTCAACAGTTTACGCACACACAGGACCGGACGGCGAGTATTGATTAGCATAGCTTCGGAGAAGGCAAGCAACTTCGTATTCCGATTACGCAACAACACACATAATAAACTGTTATATATTTAGTCAACCAATGAAGATGTTCCATTCATTGCAAGTTAAGGGGTTATCCCATTTGACCACTTCGCTATTCTAATGTTAAGCCCCTCATGGATCCGATTTATCCGGACGACAGCTGAGAGAATTGGTTGAGGGAGGCGACAATATCTAATAAACAATTAACGTGAAAAATCTTTCCATTTTTCCGAAATAATAATAATGATGTTGAACACGTGTGACAACTAAACGGACTGCAAAGTTGATTTTAAAAACCGGACCAACCAAACACGAACATTAGTTGTTTTACGCTCAAATCATTCGATTTTTCAATACTGTTTTGATTGTCCAACATTAGTAGTCATCGGACATTAAAACTAGAGCGCCAGCACGTTCGAATACTTTCACGTTGAATCATTAACCGTAACGTAAATAATTCGAAAATTATTTTCTGAACGGTAACGGTTAGATTTTTCTTTTCTTGTGTGCATCAAAGTTGTCACATCCGTTCGGAAAATGAGAAATATTGCAATATCTTCTAAATATATTGTTAAAATGTGACAAAAATATTAATCGAACGTATTTTTCAGATGAATGAACATTTCCTATAAGTAGTATTACAGTGCCAGACATAAGAAGAGTACTAGTCTGAATTAGTGACTTAGAATAGATCTGCCAATTGTGTGTGTATTCAACGCTGCTTCTCACGCAATGGGGAAAGAATTTAGGGTGTTAGTGGTAAGCGGTTGTTATTTTTTGGTAAGGTAACAATGTTTTGTAGAGTTATTTCAGTATTGTGAAAATCAAAATCATGAATACTAACTCATTTCTAGGAGCGCTTAGTGATCTTAGACTTTTGCCGCTGAATTGGATACAATCGAGTTTTTCCCCTAAGCGCTCACGTGTTCATTTGTTTTGTGTTTCATTCTTTGCGGGTACTCAAAAACTGCTAACAAAATGCTTGAGCTCGTACACAATGTCACCGACTCCAACCGGATTAGTACAATACTGAGCAAAAAACCTAGCAGATACTACAGAAAAAATATTTATGTAACTGTTTGTTCAGTCACGACATTGCATCTGAAAGTGATGCTGAAATGGTTGGTTGTTATATTGTTTCTATGCTGCGGTTTTGATAATGAATGAATTAAACAAGTTTTAGTCACTTGAAGGTATCTAACAGGCTTTGTCAACATTTCCGTATATAGATTGAACATCACCCACAATTGATCGCAGCTGTCACATTCCTGTAGACTTTCAGGACAGTTACTATGTCCTCATTTCAAGACGATAGGGCAATCTGATCATTACTCACAAGCGAAAGTGGTTGAGCGTTCACATATGATAATCCGGTCTTGACTAACGTAAGGTCAATGGCGCAGTGGTAAACACGGTTGCCTCGTGAACAGCGTATCCGTGGTTCAAGTCCCGGCAGTGGCGATGATATGCACTACTGACGAGCTCTAATGAGAGCGAAACTCGAGTCTAGTGCTTGTTTTCGAAAGGGGCCGATTGGAAAGTCTATGGAGATGCGACAGCTGTGATCAATTGTGGGTGATGTTCAATCTATATGAAAATCAAAATCCATACTACACATCATTAATTTCCGTATATCTTTATTTTTTCTGATCGATCATACGAATGCCAATGATGTAGATCCGTCAAACGGTTACACTAATCAAAAAATCCGTTTTCACTTATAAAAAAGTATTTCAGTTTAAACATATTACTTGTGACAGTTGAAAAAGTTAGCATTTTCTCTGCGACATTGAGACAGCACTAAAGAACAAAGAAAACAATAAAACTGAGATACACATCATCATTATACACAATCTGTTTGGGTTTGCAAAGGTTCTTTTTAAAGCTCTCATCAGTTTGAACTTGATAGAGGGAGATCGATTTATTTCATCCCCTCTATTCGATCACAGACCTGTAACATGTGGAGCAAAATAAATGCGTGGTTAACGGAAAACTACAGGAATATTACCGGTGGTTTCCTTAATCCAGCTGGATCTTAGTTGAAATCCAATGCAGGCATATGTGAATCGTGAAATTCCCTGTGTTCATACACAACGAGTAAATAACCGAACAATGCATCGAACTTACACATAAGCAGAACATGCTGTCATTAAAATTAATGAGTCAAACGATAAACCAGTACTGTTGCTTTTGCAAAGTTGTAATGACGAAAAGTCGTAAGAAGTAAAGTTACAAAATTGACCAAAAGCGCATCAAGTTTCAATAAACAGCTGTATTTCCTTGAATATGACGTTTTTATGAAAAATACTATGTAGCCAACAAGCTCGTTTTCTGTGATTCATCATCAGGCTAAATACTTCATTTATAGCACGAATTTTGCAGGGGAATCATTAAAGGGGGTAAACAGGGAACCGGTGGTTAATTAGGTCAGTCAGTTCAATGTCACGCTGCAATCAAGTACTTATTTGAACCGTTGGTCTTGACAGGTTAACAGGGTGTCGGGTTGGCCATGGCAGATCCAAACTCTAAACAACACGTTTCTGGGCGCACGTGGATGGGTTGTACATGCGAATTCCGATAGCTTCAGCTGTGGACAGAATCTTACGCCTCACCGCCCTCGACTAGGGGACCTTAACGCGGTAGATTGGGCCAAATGCATCAGTTACGTTAACATAATGATTGGAATCCACCAGGTGCGATAGTATGGCACTGTTGACAGATTTCGTTATCCCACTGTTGAGCCAAGCTGGATGGTGTTCCCGGACCCGTTCAGATAAGCATCTGGTCTTGCGGCCAACATAACTGGTTCCACAGGAACAAGTAAATGAGTATATACAAAATGGGGCTGCAGAAGCAGACACTTTGTTTTTCAGGCGTGGGCACAAAACTGGAATGGATGTGAAATGGACAAGTAATTTAGCAGCGTAAACTGCTGAATTGTATCCTATAGCATGCATCGGATGAATAACCTCATCAGCAACCAAAAGGCCCGATCGTTTTTTCACGATCCGCTATTACATGTTTGCTCACTTACAACCGTGGCGTTATATACACGTAGAGGACTGACAGACATCTGAAGAAGTGGACCAAAGAACACCTACCAAAATGACTACGCGAATCAGTGAGTCGAATGGACATTACCTCTGTCTCGGTTAATCGAAGTTCTGATTGATCAACCACTTCTTGTAATCATAACTGAATAAGACGCTATCGATGAGTTTTAACACAAAAGAAATTCAAGTCTAGTGTTCATTTTTGCAATGTAGCCGGCCAAACCATCCAACCGACTGCGAAGATAAAGGTTATCTGTGAATAGTGTTTGCTTTTTGTCCATACAATCCATTTGTCGATGATGGTCAATATATCAATTTTCTTTTTCAACAGCACGTCAGTGTGACGGTTGTTAATCACCTTTTTGATAGGCTTTAATAAACCTTCATTCAAGATCAACAAATCGATAGACTTTATGGCATAATTTTTGACTGTCTTCATTTTGTGGAAGGTCAATTTTACACAAACCTGACACTTAAAATTGAAGGAAATTTCACAATTCACAAGATTAGAAACACCAATCCCGAAAGATTGGTTAATCATTTTTGTTGCAAATGTGGTACCCTAAATTATTATGAGTCGTGAACGCTTACTCAAGCGTAGATTACGCAATCTTACCCAGCAGACATCTTAATTCACTGAGCGCAATTCCGTCCCCGTGTTTTCTGTTCATTATATGAGGAAAAATGCGCCATATGTTCATAAAATCCAAGTTGTAAATATCAGAAATATTTACATAGATTGCCGTTTAACTCACAGATTGGTAAATTTGCCGCCTAAATTTATTTACAATGTTTTAACAATGACAATATGAGTATGAACCCTTTTTGCTTATCACTGTGATTAGTTCACGGTTTACCACTTTTTCCAGTGGTTATGGTCATTAGACGAAGTAAAATAAACCTGTCACTTTGGCACTTAAAACCCCTAGCCGCATATCCCTATATCGTCCCCATGAAAGAGTTTGGATTCTTGGGGCTCAGATTGGGGATCATGGGTGCATGGTGTGGTCTACGTTAGGACATGTACAAAAATACATCCGATCGTCGACACATTCCTCAGTGAATCGACTTTAAAAAGCCGAGGTGTTTGAAAAAACTAAATCCATAACCAAAACGTAGAATATTGATCCAACGAAACAAACACCTGGTTTTACTTTTCATAATCGCATATCATAGAGCAAAAGTTTGTTTCTGAATGTTTTTCTCTTATAATAAACGTTCTTTCTACGTTTATTCCTACAAAATAGTCATTAATTGCCAGACAACCACGCGTAGTCCACACGACTCCAGCCACTTTGCATTATTAAAGGTTACTTAGTAGCGAGCTCACCGGTGTCGTTTTCGTCTAATCATAGAATCCGAATTAGTCAGTATAGTGTGTATGCGTATATTTTTTTTGTCAGTTTATCTTGTCGCGTAAAGTGGTTGCCAACGTTTCAATGTGCATTTTATGTTTGTGTGTACGATAGCATACGTAAATAGATATACGTAATCAGTCAATCACAGAAAATTATGCAGTTGTACTCATTTAGCTGGTTATGGATAAGTTTAAATGTGCTTGAGAATCTATTGTCATACTCGCCCGTGTGTGCGACCACGGTTCGAAGCTCCGACCAATAAACGTTCGACCTACTACATACAAACACAGAACAGGAATGGCATATCTTCCGCTTAAACGTACAGAAGGTCAAATAATAGTCTATCCTTCGCTTCAAATGCGAAAATAATCCAGACAATAAGAATGATCTGCTGGTAAGATTACCTGAGATTCTAATTTTTAATGAGATCTAGAAATATGTTCGACTTTACCCAATTATCAGCGATAACCTGCAAACATAATAACCAGTCCGTGAAACATACTAGCTTTGTGATCCAAGAACGCGGATGGCACAAGGGTTGTTTATTCGACAAAGCAACACATGGGTTAAGCATTCAAACAAGACCTGAAATAAAACCACTCATTTGCACGTGGTATTCGGCCCCAGACCGTCTCGGCTGCCGCAGATTTCAATGCTCAGTTCCTTTCAGTAGTAAGGACCATTATGGGCGATGCTGCACTCTGGTTTTCTTTCCTGCATTTTTCCTGCGTCTTGTACGATGTCAAAATATATGTTCCGGTCCTACTACTGAATAACAGTGGTATGAGTAGTATGTTACGATCACTCATCTTCACTACACTATCTTGAAGACGCATTTCTCATGAGAAGAAATAGGTTTTATATGGTCATGTTTACTCAACTGCAGTAAGATAAGGTGGGATTATTGATAATCAAGATCGTTTTACCTTTCTGACCATTCTGTTGAGACTCTGGTAACAGAATCCGCCGTTTATTGATAAAGGTAACAGACCAGTAATCTGCTTAAGACCGAAGATGCTCGAACTACAAAGCAAACTGTGACAACCACAACCCAACCAACCTTCTTGTACACGTTTCCATCATTACTGAGTTTTATTCATCAACAAAGCTGAAAAAACGACTAAATCCGTGTTTATCTCTCAGTTGATCAATCAATATTTGTTGGTCAATTAAAGTTGTGAATTGACCTGAACTAAATGTGTAAGAACCAACTTGATTGCTCACATAAACTTATTGAAGCAGTTTGAAGTTCAAACGTCACATTAGTTCGAACAGCAAATGCAACTGCACTTTTTAAAACCATACATTTCAACTCTTTCCCACCTTGGATCACGGTTGTTCCGCTTTCTTTCCCGCAACATGACAGTCGATAGTAAGATGATATCATGTTAGCAGCCTTGACGAAAGTGTTGTTTCTTGTGCTAACTGCCATTTCGTCAATTCTGGTGTTGTTACCAGAATGGTAGAGTTAAAAATCCTTTTTCTTAGCGTTAAAGCTCCACGGTTTTTAAAAACCACTTCAACATGCGAACCTGAGGCCCATATAACCGACAACGCAGTCAACCTTAATTTCTGCATTACTAACAAGTAGTGTGACAGATTTATGAATTTTAGATGAGACCCAACTGTGAAAAGTCAGGCCTTCGGCTGGATTCGAACCAGCGACAAATTCCAGCGTGAACTGTTTGAGAAATTCTGCCGGGGCAGTCGATCCCCTGGATTATTTGGTGGATTCCATATGAGACAGTGGGACGGGTGGGTAACCGAGTCCAAATGTGAAATTTCCGAGCTCTTGGTGTGGCTTCGTAGCTCAGCTGGTAGAGCGCTTGCCGCGTTGAGACATGGTGTTTCAGTCGCTGGTTCGAATCCAGCCGAAGCCCTGACTTTTCACAGTTGGGTCTCATCTAAAATTTTTGATTCGGGTATCAAAAATAATTCATTTCATGCTTTCGTTTCTTAGGGAAAATGTAATAAACTCTAATTTGGCTTTGAACTGGTATATGGAAAAACAATTAACTAGAACTTTACATCCAATTCATGTTGACCTTAACGAGCCAAAACAGTGATAATTACAAGTTTACATCATGGCCATTCAAATAATTGTCGATGCCAGTCATTCTACACATCAATTTATTCCGGGTCAGTAACTGGGGATGCATCGTCTTTTAATTAACACGAAAGTCGATTTGTAGCACGTAACCCGTCCCCCTTCTCTGTCGCTCAGGCGCCATTAACCGTCCGGTGCTTGCTACCACGTTGGTACCAATGCCTTATCTACAAAGATCGTAATATGATTGGTCTATTGACCTTACACACAAAATGCGTAGGTGTTAAGGGGATGATCAATGATTCGATTAACCAGCCGGTCTTGGTTGTGTGAATCTACTGTACTGGGTTAGTAGAAAACCGTAAACAGCTCGAAAGCACTGATTTATTGGTGTCCATTGCACATCTAAGAGGTCTATCTGGTAGAATTGTAGTGTTTCTCACAAATCCATGCAGCATTGGTTCTGGTTGATGTGGTCTACAATGACTTGCTTATCTGCGATACTTTGTACAATTGGTTGTATACTGCCTTATTGGATTCAAGGTACTATTCAAACCAGCCTTAGTAAACAAGTACCTATGGCACTTGGTTTACAGTTTAACTCCTTGCCAAGTGCTTTGGGACTTTATCGACGATGTGTGTATCCGGTGTACGCTGATCACGATATGTCTGGTACACATTTGACCAGCGTCGATTCATCAGAACGGGTCCTTCTACGCCCCAATTGTGGACACTACCAATTCAAACGGATTCCTCATGTAGTTTGGCGAGTGGCTATGATTATGCTTATGTTGGCATGCGGATTTCTGGTATTTGTCTCGTTTTTCCTTCTTCTAGCTAACTGTCAATTGCATCTGTTGGCTAACACTTTGGTTCAGCGAAGTTGTCAAGTCACGTTGTTAATATCGGGTAAGTCGCATGCGAACTCGGTTTTCATTTTTTGTAAGAATCAGAGGGTCCAGATCTCCGCAATGATTTCGTAACAGGTGTATAGTAATTTTTGATCGTTTTCTCTTATTCGTAGAATGAAACCGATCATCATCGCAGATTGACGTGTCCATAGTGTTGAGTTAGATAATGAATTGGGATGACTTAGGATGAAGAATTGAAGAACCTCCATGTTTCAGACAATCGTTCATCAAGTCGAATGTGACACAATCAATTTGTTATCAACATGAGAACGTGATACGTGTCCAGTACACTCGTCACCTGAGCCTTTCATTACACTCAATCAATTTGAACGCAGAGTTCTTTCGGCCAGGCCATACATTTCCTTTCAAACTGTAGAGTTCAGTCCATTTGAGTTACTTGACTAAGGTAATTGGAAGACATCAACTACGATACGAATCCATTTCACATACAATCTTGGCAATCGTAAACGTGTGAGAATGCATGAGAATGAGAAGATTGGTTCTTGGGTGAAATGCCAAACGTATGGATTGATCTGGATAGATGAGTATAAGTTAACAAATGTCCATATGGCGTAATCTATGAGCATCCATCAGGACAGCAAACGATGGGGTAATACTGGTTTTGGGACGCATGGTCGATAACTTTTCTAAGATTGAGGATACGGTGTTTCGCGTGCACGGGCTGTAGCTCAATAGATGTTGTGTTACTGCATCAATCGGTTAGTTTAGGTTATGCTCCTTAACCTCGGTTTCAAGTGTTATTTCCCTCTTATTACCGTGAATAGCCGCGAAAGAATTGTTAGGTACAATGAGTAATAAAGGAGTGTAAGAATTGTAAATTAAACATTATCAACAACAGATCGCAGCTGTCACATTCGCAATGGCCTTCTGACCAGCCCCTTTCAAAAAGAAACACCATACACGAGTTTCGCTCTTCAGCATTGTGAATGCATTGTGAATGTATTCCACGCGAGCGATAATAAGCTTTTAAACTAATGATTACATTCTCACAACTAGTCTTTTTGTACGGTTAATTTTACATCGTATCCGGATTTACGTTGCTGGTGACTTGTTGGTACGAGGAGTTTTTTGCAATATTGCGCCCTCCACCTACGGTCTTGACTTCAGTGTATAATGTTGGAGCGTTGTAAATTGGCAGAACTCGTAAACAGTCATGTGGTGTCATATCCAAGTTGGACTCTGGTGCACTAATCGTTTGATGGATCTACGTAAGTAGTATACCCAAGATAAGCAAATTGTCATCTTGTTTATATCTCAAAAGTTAGTGAGGTACTTTAGTAGACACAGTTGAACATCGGAATCAATTTTTCAAGGTGATCAATATTTCTTCCAATTTAGCTTATCCTCCTCAATATAACGATTGTGCAAATTCGGATCAATAAAACAAAAACGATAGTTTCTCCCATTTTAATCATAGACATAACCTAAAACAGAGCTAATGTAGCTCCCCAAATCTACAACGTCCGTTTACCGATAGTTTGATTTTGTTAGCGTGGCGGTCAATGAGAAAGGGGATGGAAAACTAACTGTTTTTTAAAAGTACTGGGTTCTTGAGGTGAATCACATTTTATTATTGTTACGAAGCGCTGAATGAAACATACTTCTCAGGTAATCGTTCTTAGCATTGAATTGACATGACATTCGTATATTCTGGAGGTGACGGAATTTTTTCTAATTTTCGTGAGCCACAGTAAAGCAAGAGAGATGGCGCAATTTTGACTTTTGGAAGCGTCAAAGCGAAAACAAGAGGCCTTTAAAAAATTAGTTGGCTATTTAAAGAACTTTCAAGTTGAACTTCACCCACAATTGATCACAGCTGTCGCATCCCCATTGACTTTCCAGTCGGACCCCTCCGAAAAGAAGCACTAGACTCGAGTTTTGCTCTCATTAGAGCTCGTCAGTAGTGCATATAATCGCCACTGCTGGGACTTGAACCACGGACACGTTGTTCATGAGGCAACTGTGTTTACCACTGCGCCATTGACCTCACGTTAGTCAAGACCGGATTATCATATGTGAACGCTCAACCACTTTCGCTTGTGAGTAATGATCAGGTTGCCCTATCGTCTCGAAATGGAGACACAGTTACTGTCTGTTAACTCCAATCGATAACCCCGCGATGAGGACTTCTTAGACAGGTCGAGATCTCCGATCTCATTAAACCTGCTAGGCGATATTTTAGATTACTAATGATGCGACAGCTTTGATCAATTGTGGGTGATGTTCAACTTGAAATTAACCAAATCCCCGACTACTCATTAGTTATTTAAAGAACTGTTCAACAATTGCTACAGTTCTTCACATCCAAACCTACTGCAGTATAAGAATGTTGTCCGTTTTATTCCAAAGATGACGATGTACAAGAGTAGGGATAGAATTAGGTCGAGTGGTAAAAACGGAGGTGAGTGATTTACCCGCGGGTTAAATAGTATTCCCTCAACAACTCATCTTGAACAATATTAGCACTTGCGATCAGGTAAAACAATACGTAACTTGGGCTATCTACTCTCGTCCGTACTTGGTTGCAATGATCAGTCGAAGGAGTTGGTTTCCATTTCAATTACAAAATGAACCACATTTTATTAAGAGTCGTTTGTCTGTATTCGTATAAGATTTTTTAGCCAAAATAGCCACAATAACCACGTGCATATGACAAATGGCCCTTTTTTTAACATAGGACTGCGATGAATTCCCACACAGGGCAGTCCAGACATCTCGTTCCGGCAGGTCACGATTTATGTGTCTGGTCATAGCCATGTTCTGTGCAATTAACCCGACGAAACGATACACCAAGTTTATACGACACTGTTACACAACCGTCTACCTACACATTACCACGTATGCCAGTGCAAAGTTCCCATGATAGCGCCATAATTATACTAGTACAACAGATCTTTAAGTAGAAAAACAACATGTCAAACTCAGCTGCCCAACAGTCCGATTAACACGTTATCACACAACGGTCACATGATTCATGTAAACACAGCATACACAAAAACAAACCCACCTTCGCCCGGATAGACATTAATCCACAGTTCTTAAGGCTATTATCATTGCGTATAATCATATTCCTGTCTTATATATAAATCCAATGCATTTCTTCCAATTGTATATACCTGATCTGAATGACCGAAAACAGCTTTATACAACCTTGACTTTTTAGTAACATCACTACAGTGTTATTTCAGTTTAACAAAAAAGCACGATTTGTGCTAGCAACCGAATCAACTGGTCAAAAGCTAAGAATGTAGGAAAACATTAGTTGAGCAAAAGTATTTCGATGAGTGGGTGATCGTGTGGTTCGAGCTCAGTTTTCACCGAAACATGTTGCCATGTTGGTTAGTGCTTCCACTTAGTGGGTCACAGGATCACTAGGTCAGCAACTTGGCCACTGGAAACATCCAACTGATCTCGATAGAACAGTCATTTTTTGGATAAGTCGTGCTCATATCATCTCCTGATTTTCCATCAGCTTTATTCATTCCACGACCATTAGTTTTAATCAACTCAATCAAACCGGTAGCTCAGAGCACGCTGTTCAATCATGTGCGTATAGCATAAATCCCAACTTTTCGGAAACCATGTTGATTTTTAGGAAGTTGTATGATGCGCGAGAAATATCACCATGACCACAATTACATAATATAAAAATCACCATTGTAATCTCATACGCTGAGTGATATCAATAAATGTCGATACGTGAATAAAATATGACGGCTCACTCATATTGAAATTGATGTAAATCATCGATGTCTGGCGACAAGCAACCAGGTGACAGTAGAAAGAAACATGAAGTTGTTCAGATTGGAGCATTTATGCAGATAAACCGACATATTATCAGGAGAGGCTAGCGTTGCAAAATGTCTGGCGTGTAACCTAGTTTGAACGTTTTCCGGTGATATATTCACGTAGACACTCTGTTTCATACCTGACAACGAGGGGTTTTCGCAAATTGAACGTACTGACAGTTACCGCCAAAGCATTCTACTATTCACTTGAGTTCAGTTGATAACAACACTAGGAAACATTCGATGCTGTTCTACGTTCTGACTCTTTGAAATCCGTTCCGGACATTTCGACCGTTTTACCTTTAAAAAGTAGAGAAACATTCAAAATGGGCAATGCACATCAACACAATGAAGCATTCTCTCAAAAACAATCTACTACCAGAACTTGTTCAGTTCGTTATCAAGTCACTTTCCTGCCCTTGAAAAAGTTTTGTGTGTGTGAAGTGTTACTATTGCATTGCCAGTCTGCTATTGATTTATTGACGATCTTGAAAAATCTGTCAATCTTTCTACAATTCTGCTAATATTGTTAAAAATGATAAACTGAGAATCACGTGATCAGAATCAAATTGAAAACCAAAGTTAACCTAACCGTTAACCCTCATCATGCTATACAATATACAGTGATACCCTTATCTCAGGCGCAAACGATTAACAACTCGTCATGCGAATTGGTAGGTTACACACAAAGCTGACGACAGTGATCTTGATTTCACAGCCAGGTTGGTGACAGTTGTCGTCTGCTTGAATCACACAGTTGATAAGGTGACAATAATTGAACGCAGCTGATTGTTATATGAAACAGGTTCTATTTAAGCTATTGTTTGAATCCAGACTGGTAATGACTATGTAACCGAATCATCATCATGTAATCAACGATCACTTTGATTGGTGAATAGTGACAGTTGTGTATTTCTCGCCTGTTGTCCACAATTTCCATTCTTTACCTACTATCGCTAGATGACTGAAGAATTGCAGGCTTTTTCGTTTGTGCAATTTACAACTATGCACTTCAATATAGTTTAGGAAAATACAAGTTTGCTTGTATTTCCTAATGTTGCATTGTCGACAGCTGACCAGAGTTCATGTCTGTGGAATATACACATGAATGAGCCAAATTATGTTAGTCGGGTTGTTTTAGAATTCCATACCCGTCTGATCGAGGTAGACCTCTCGAAATGACGTACTTGTTACTGGGTTTAGTGACGATGAAAGGACTTATGAAGAATCATCATTCGAGACATGGTATTCATTTGACCAACAATTCACCTATAGAAGCTTCAGTATTGCATTTTCAAACAAAGGATAGCAACATCTTTGTGACGCTTCAGTAGAATAGAATTTTACAACATAGCTGTTTACTATATTTATTTGATTTAGTGAAAATTTATATTGTGATGTTCTAAAATACTTTCCTTAACACTAATGTTTCGTCACTAATCAATGGAGGTTTTGGTATATAATTCAATGAGCATTGGCTAAGTGTATATGGAATGTCTCTCCTATGATTGCAAAACTGACTGAAGCAATCTGCAGTAGCACGTGGTTGGTGAGTTTAATGAAAATGTCCTCATGGTTGACAATGATGAGACACATGCGCTCTTGGGTTTACAGTATTAATGTCATCAATAAAAAAATTTTCAGCATCATAATCATATAACGCTTTTTATACCTGGGCCAGTTTCATTGCAGGCTTTACGACGAATACTCCACCGGTACGGACTTCGTCATTGATAATATTTGACAAAAAAACAGCATTCGTACCTTACTAACAGGACATCCGCTTCGTAAACTTCCTAATCAGGAATATTCTTGAAACCTGCTAATCAAATGTTCCCGTTTTATTTGCAACTGTTTCACGGCCTAAATGTTTTATTTTGAAAAGTGTAAGTGAATAACGTTCAAAGGGAATCGATCACAAATAACTCAGTCAGCATACCAACAACTGAACAGAACAATGGGGAGTGCATGGTTCATTTAAACGAAAACATGTACGGCATTATATTATCATTTCACGAAAGAAAGTGAAAGTAATCACCAAACAATTTTGCAGTCGGATATTTTGGATTATCTTGTCCGAACCTGATCGATCCAGTGACTTGGCTAATGTGTCAAAATGACCAGTGTGGTTGTTTTGGAGATGAACAGTACAGGAGTAATATTGAAAAGGGTGACTCATAGATTGAAGAAAATCATGTGTATGAAAGAACATCATAATTTCAAAAGCGACGTTAATTTGAAGCACCTGAAAGGGTGTATTAAAAGCACAGTTCAATTCATCCAGCTGCTCTACAGGTGTTTACGTCGTTACTAAATCATGTTGTGCCGTCTCTAGTTTCTTCCACGTAACGTCCAAGCCAAACATCCTGTTTTTCGGACTTGTGGTCTAATTTCTGTACAGTGTTGTCTTATTTCAAGTCAGTTTGTTCCGTCTGTTTAAAATCAATTGCACTGATCCATGTAGTACACACATAGTACGCCTGAATTTCATAAGGTAACGAGACTTTCTTCGAATGTACATTGATGGACAAAAATGCATACGGTAGTTTACCGCGTTCAGATCTCTTAAGGACCAAGCCTGTTTGCGACGTAGCGTTCTCTATTTGATGCACCGATAAAAATTACGCTTGATGTTCTGGTCAAAGCTGTTCTGATTTGAATTTGCCTGACTCAAAACCTCTGTTTGTTTAAGTCTTTTGATTACTGTGAATACACGAAATGACGGAGTCAAACTTCCGATGTCACCCTCTAGGTATATTCAGGAGACCCAAGGTAACAATTATTTTTATATCTGTTGTTGTTATTGTTGCCTCACTGAAGAACATCCAAGCAGAATTTATCGATTATCAATCGTGAGTCTAGCTACAACTTTTCACCCTACTGCGCGTATAAGTATGATTGTTCGAATGTCGGTCAAGCTGATCAGAATGTGCACAGGTCCCTCGTCGCTGATCTCTGTCTTTATTGAACACTACGTGTTGTCCAATAACCTTACCTTGCAGTGGTTATCACTCGTTCATTCAATCCAGCCGAATTCTAGAAGATTCAGCACTTTTACTAGCTCCGAGCTCATGGCGTGGCTTCGTAGCTCAGCTGGTAGAGCGCTTGCCGCGTTGAAGCATGGTGTTTCTGTCGCTGGTTCGAATCCAGCCGAAGCCCTAATGTTTCCCAGTTGGGTCTCATCTAAAATTTTCACCAAACACACTCAATATTCAACAAAAGCAACTCGAACCATACACTAAAATGTTCAAACAGTCACATGCACTGGACTAGTACATTGGGAAGCGGTAACCGGACTAATGATTAGTATTACCCAAAACTTCCTATACCGGGTGATGAGTGAGACGGTAAGAAAAACTATAAACAAGACAAACTGACACATCATACACAGAAACGCAACCTACAAACCGATAGGATTAAGAAAACGATTGGAAAATCGAAGGTCATGTTGTCATGTAACCCCCATCAATTCAACAACTCTATAGAATTGAAGTGAACAGGTATGATGATGATGATGATAATGACCAGCTTTATCGTCGTCATCTTCAACAGCAGCAACAGCGGAAGCACTAACATCTGCAACAAAAATGCTTATGTTCAGTTTAGTTAAGTGCCTACGTGTTCAATGCACATAAGTTACCGACAGATCCACTCTAGTGAATGTCATTTACTGGTCACACGCGGAAACCGAAATTCGAAAGCAATCGCCCGAACTAACACTCAGCAGACGCAGTTGCTTACGAAACTTCTGCCAGCCAGTCATACTCAACTGTCCAGATGGAGAAAAAGAAGATATTTTGCAACAGCTGTGCTAGTGATGACATTTACTAGCGAGCTGGTCCTGTTTGACTTCCATGTACTTAAAAAGGTATGAGTAACAAGTTGCGAGATCCGTTTGTTACATTGTCTGCAAAAAAAAACAAAATTGAACAGATGTTTTAGCGCTGTGAATGGCAAGTAACAACTTGGGATGAGAGAGCGAGAGAGTTAGGAAATTTGGATGGGAGGTTCTGCTCTTGGCAAACAACAAAATGGTCTGTTTTGTGTTATGGATTTTCTTCAGGTTAATTACAATAAAATGTGTGTTAACATATTATCCCAGAAAAATACCTCAATAAAATAACGCAGTAAAACCAAACCGCTTCTTTCCTAACTGCTATACGGCCGCTGATTCCAAGTCAGAGAAAATTACGTATCACAGCACATTCTTCCGAAGTCACACATCAAAATTGTGCAGATAACTGTCGCTGACTTCGGGAAAGGTTAACATTTAAAAAAACTTTCCTTTGAATGATTTCTAAACCATATGCAGACGAATTGAGAGACAGTTTCATGCGAAAAATGATTGAACAGCTGTTGTGCCTGTTCTCTCCACCGTACAACTATTCACCTTGATGTTTCTACACCTCAGTTCTACAGATCTTCTCGACCTTTTCTGCACTCGATACGATATCTCATTAAGAAGTTGATGGAAACCAAAAATATCCTACATACTTATTGCCTGTCTGGTAATAATGTCATGTTACTACAACTACATTTTGTGAAATCTGTTCAGTTAGGTCACCCATCTTGGAATTGGATATAACACATGTTCGGTTTAGTTTAATCAGTGAACCAGAATCTTTCGAACCGACGCAAAATGACTGCAAATCGCAGGCAAGTAATCTGGGATTCTAATTTAGCTTGCTGGATCACGACCCATAACTAACGTCTGATTTCATTTTTTTGCATTCAACTAAACATTTCAACAAGTCACTTTCGAAAAGAAGCACTATGTTCGAGTTTCAGCCTGCACATAATCCGTCTATAATACTTGCCTTTGTCACAACCGGGATTCGAACTCTGATTCACCATTCCTACTCGTCTTGAGTGCAGAAGACTAAATTGTGCTTCTTCTCATCGCGGCTAAAGGTTTGAGTACCCTTCTGTATGTTGTGAGGAATCTTTTGGGTTAGTACTGGTTATGGTTCAAGAAAAATATCAGAAGTATTTTCTACTACATAGAAATGTGGTTATACATATTAGTTGCTGTTAATTACGTAGTTGAAATGCGCGTACACCTTTCCTACCCACAGCCACCTAATCTGACTGTGATTTCAGCAATATGTTGTTCCCGTTCGCTCATTCTACTCGATTAGAAAGCATACTCGTTGGGCAAGCCTTTCGTCTACACTCCGGATCTTGTGGCCCTAAACGCAGTTCCGGAACGTACTGTAGGTGCGGCAGAGCTTGGCTGGAGTCAGTTGTACGTACCGGCGAATGAGTCGTCGTTAAGCATTCACTGTGACAGGTCTCGAGTGGTCGGTGGAGAACTATGATGGCCTTGTTTTTCTGGAGGTTAGTCAGAGTTGAGGTGTCGTTGGGCCAAGTCTGTCCCCTCCACTTTGAGTGAACTTGAACCATCGATGGCAAACACCATTTCAAGGAAAGTCCTTGCAATGTCCCTTCTCAAGTAGAAAAAAGACGTCATAAATATTTCATAGCTGTTCCAGTGTTTATATAGGAATCGGTTTGGTCGAGCACACCCTATTCGATATTGTACAACTTTAGCGTCAAATTTGCGCGATTTACGTGCTGCCATGATATATCTTGTCTTTCATTGCTTCGGTAATTTGGCTTTTTAGTGTATCTTTTCGAAACTAAACACCGACTTATTCCATCAGGTTTCAGTGTAACGTACCTAACCTTTGTCTTTTGCCTTCATATATCTTGATTTACCATGAAAAATTACTCTACTAAGCCTGACTGTCTGTTGGGGTAAGAATGATTAACATAGGTAACAACCACCTGTCTTCCTCTGGTACGAAAACAACCGTTTTTAGTGAACCGTGTATAGTGTTGTACCATTATACGCTGTTAGAGAAAAAACCGAAGACAATTGCAATTGATATTGTTCAGAGGGATCAGACCAAAACTGTTCTTACTTTTCACACGCTGTACTTTTACGCACACTGGGGCCTAGTTATTAGTCCCATGCAGCATGCTATTCATTCATTGACTTATCGATTTGCACCCGTTCAATACGTTGACCATTGCATCACCGGGCTGGACACCATACCCCAAGCACTTTACACAATGGGAAAACTAATACTTCCTGCTTGAAATGTGCAGACTGAGGGCTGTCAATCATTGTCCATTTGTTGTTTCAACGGGTACAGGCGGATGTCATTTCCCCTAACAACCAGTTGCCCCACTCGGGTTATTCAACACGTACAAACGGACCCAACTCCGTTCATCGCATTGATATGATGGGTCACTTCAAGACTATTTAGCAAAAACATTCGGCCAACCTGTTAGGTATGTAGTCGGAGCAAACAGCCTATCTGCTTCCTTCCGGAGTTTGATGTATACGTTTCATAGAATCAGGGTCGAATTGCAGGAGAAAACTAGATTAAACAGCCAATATTGCTAGCAAACTTGAACTTTCTTACAAGATTGTATTGCTAAAACTACGCGTTATTGTCTTGATATATTTTGTAATCCCGACCGAATAGTAGTGGGAGTAAAGGCACCTGTAGGAAGTGGATTTGTAGCTGGAAACACTGGCGTTGGAATCAAGTAAGATCAACTCACCCCTTCCAGTACACCAGAGTATGGTCCATAGATGGGCAAAAGCACAATCACCTGCTATTTATAGCAGGTCCGCGTCGTAATTAGCTTGCTCACTTTAGAATTTTCACACACACTCTGCTGTTCAACTTCTTGCAGACAGGCTGGGATTCAAAAGTCCAAATAACTCTGCAGCACTGTGGATAAGACAGATACTAACATTACGGTACCCATTGGTGGTCTACTTGTCTTTAATCCACAGTGGTACATTGGATGTTGTTAAACACTGAAAACATGTAGTCCAGTATTCGTTGTGGGGTAAGAGTTGATGCGAGAACACCAGAATCATCTTTGAGAATTCATGCTGAATTGAAACAGTCCCCACACAAAACATTTCGTCACAATGCTGTAATCACAGTGTGTAGTTTTCAACGAGTCAGCTATTAACCATTCGTCTACGACTTTTCCTCTCATGCATTGTGGGTGTTCTAGACGTATCCGAAGCTTTTGCTATGCTAACAGTGGTTTACATGGCTAATTTTCTGTTAATTGGCAATCAACGTACTTTGTATAATGAATCTGTTTAGGGATGGGTGAATGAATGAAATCGCCTGTATGCTTGTGGTGTACTACACAGCGTCACTAAGGCATAGTACGGGACACAACGAAAGGAACCACCCATGTACCTAAACTACTGGAATTCCTCTAAAAAATGGAAGATCGGAACCTGGAGGCATGTTTGTGTGTATTATGTGGGATCTGTGTCGATAAACAAGCTGGTAAGGTGAAAAAATCTAGTGTTCACGCCCATGGTTATGTACTTTCCCACATCGCCCAGCGAGTGTCCAGTAATATAACCATTGGTATTCACAACTAAGGAATGTGGGAAATGATTACCAAGTGAATCGGTTACGTTGAATAAATCACCTGAAACGGCCGGTGCCGAGAATCAGTCAGCGAGAATAAACAGTAAATTACTTTATTCACCTGATGTAAGCGGGTGTGCAATCAAAGCACACAGGTAAGTGTGCAGCGTGTGTTGAGTGAGGGTAGTACATTGTACACTGGCGTTTGATCGATTCTGAGTAAGTGCCGGTCCTCTTTTGTTGCATACAACACTGAGCAGCTGGAGGACAACTCCATCATGTGAAGCAGTCATTCTCATAAGTCACCTAGGCACTGTGAGGTCCAGATGACCTGAATGAGGGATTGTTTCAACGGAGAGCTCTGAAGCCACGTCATATTGATGAGGTAACTATACTGACATTAATCGAATGGGAATAGAGAAGTTCTGGACTGATACGGTTTCGAATATTTCACGAGCTAAGGCAATCGGTGTCACGAAGTCCTAATACAAAGATGTTAATCATGCCATGGAAACTATGCAAAGAGTAGACGCCACTGAACTCTCCCTTTGAAAAAGACCAAGAGTCGGACAGGGATTACCCTTTGCTTCTGTTGAATGAATCTTTATAATGTTCATAAGTAGTCAGGGGTTTGGTTGATATGATATGCATTGAGTCGTACTCACAAATGCATACAATTTCTGTATCCACAAATGCTTCAGCCAGTCTTCTTTGACAGAATGTAATAGATTTGAATTCTACTGATCGTGTTAGTGTTCATCATCAGGAGTGTATATACTTGTCAGTTGTATTAATATTGTT
>JTDE01021102.1:26936-45821 GCA_014338405.1 Paragonimus skrjabini miyazakii
ATGTTGAGCTGTCTGGTACTGAGCCTGAACTGTGGGTAAATTTGCATTCCTGCTGCATCCTTGATGGTTTTTAATCACATATTCAACGACTCTTCTGAATGGTCTACAGTGTACTCGCTAGGACATGGTTAGTTGTGTGTGGTTGAAAAACGTTTAAATAATCGATTGCTTACAGAAGATGATAAACTTACTGTTGAGTGGTCCCTGTTTGACTTAAACGTATTAGTTAATAGCAACCCAATAGCTACTAGTGCTGACAATGAGGGATCAATAGGCTTTCTAGATTGAAAATTATCGTCGATATATATTGAGTCTTTCTTGACAATAAATAGTCACCACAGAGAGGTCTTCAGTACGTCACACATCAACATGGTTCACGGAACCCTTACTTTATAACGTCTAGTCGTTTTGATGTTGAACAGTTGAGTGCAGTCGTAAACAAGGGTGTAATTGATTTAACCAATATATAAACCGTAAATACGAACAGGGAATAAAAAAACTGACTCACAATAGTTCGTGAAGGTTAGTTGGTTTAGAGTTACACTACACGGAATGAGGTATCCAATGAATACAATCCGTCGTGTTGATCTTAAGGAATTTTGTGGTCACGATGGAAATAATTTTGCCGACGGGTAAATACGGACATATGCTGAAATAGACGATTGATTCTGTTAGTTTTTAACTTTCCAGGAATCCGTACACAAGCGAACCGGCACACAGACGGAACGCACGACTCGCGACATTTGAGATAAATTTTGTATCATTGATTCACTTGGTTTAAACATCAAGTGTACATGTGAATCCGAGGAAGGTGAAAAGTGCAAAGTACAATAAAATTTATGAAGTACAAAATGCTATACAAAACGCTACATGACCAGTTCTGACGAAGCACAGTAGACCTTCCTGTCAATTACATACACATACATAATCTTCACTGTAAATATTATTTTCTCTACAGTCTAGTAATCATCCTTAGTGTAGATGAACCTCCAAGGCCTAATAACTGTGGGGTATCCCAACGTTGTAATTAAACATAAGCTTCCAATATGAACAAATTTAGGCGTCCTTGTAGTCTGCCAGCAATATACCGTTTATATAGCTGCTTGCTCACAAAATATAGACAATTTTCCTGGCTTAATATCTTTCAACATAAGAAAGACACGGTTTGCACAGAAACTTGTACTGTGGGAAAATTCATTACACCTTAGTGTAATGTTTACAAACAAAACAGGCGTACAGTGACACAAGCATTCAAGACAGTTCAATAATCGGTTGGTGTTTTAAATCATCTTGGAGTTGTTACATTCCGTACGCATGAACTATACCTTCTACGCACACACAAGAAAGTGTACCTTCCGATGTGCGACGAAAATCACTCATGGGAAACAGCAGGACAGAGAGGTGGACCTGTGAATAAGAAATATCACCTCTCAACTTTCTTGAAACGTAATCATTCATCAAGTCAGTAAGTCAGAAAATGACCTAACCTAGTGGAGAAACCAGAAATATCGAGTTTGATTAGGTCCACAGACTAGATCATATGATATTGATGGCAATTAAGCGTAACCGTGTTTTCAGAAAGGAAACGGTAAAAACTATACAGATAACTGTCGATCAACAATATCAACTAATTTCGACAAACGTTTATTCACGATATGCGGAAACATTTTAAGTGGACCATTTTGCTCCACTTCTCCCCAAGTGTTGTATTATGGTTTGTTTCATATTTGGTCCAAATCCCCTGTGCAGGCTACGCATAATTTCAGCTCTATCCAAAATATGATCTGGTCATTTCGGTGACTATTTCGTTGATTGTTCTGTTGTGGGCACGTGACAATGAGGTAAGTAATGATACACATCATGCACAGTACCATTCATGTCGTGGTGTTCATAAAGGGTCTTAGCAGATGAGCCAGTGTTATCTGGTTTAGCCCAATCTTTATTCAGAGATGGTGCTGCATCCTAATCACCTCGATCGTTATCATCGAGGTCAACAGGACAGATGTTGAAAACTAGCTCAAGATTGTTTGCTTGTGTATATGGTCCGATTTGGATGGTTGAGTAAACCTGAGAAGATTATTTCAACACTCTATGGAATGTCTGAATGCAGTTGTGAGGTATGATCAAAGTTCATAACGGGTCATTCGCGGACAACATGGGACATCTAACGAGTTGGCACTAAATGGAAATAAGAAACGAACATTCACAACAGAAAACGTTGGCCAAACGCATCGAAGTAGGCAGAATAGGATGGGACATTTAAATGGAAATATTGTGGCCTTGTGAACTGGACTTCTGGTTCGTAAGTGTGAGCGCACAAGAGGCATAATGACGTGCAAATTGTAGTGATCTCACTTTATTGAGCGAACTTACATAATCAGAGACAAGACTGACCGAAGTAGATGGCGAGGTAGGCAAATTAACGTCTATGAGAACGGTTGCCGAGGCCATAAGATCTAAATGAGGGAGAACACGCAATCTTTTGTTTGTTTGACAAAAAGTGAACAGCAGATTCCACTAGAAAACGGATGTTTTGATTACATGCACCCCTAAAGGATCCGATAACTGTGGAATTACATTTAGCTGAATGTTAAAATCAAATCAACTTGTTGCCACGTGTTAAAGCGGCTAAAGGTGAAACACAGGTGAAACGGTTCTTGTCCCATAGGGTATTACTTCGAAATATTCATGGTTTGTTGACTTAAGAATGTGACATCACTTCAAGTAGCCTCCGTATCAGTCCCTCACAGAAATAATCTTCATGTTCGCATGGTGCAACACTCATCGACGCTGTATGACCTGGCCTTCACAAAGTTCCAGATGAAATCAAGCACACATCTACTGAATTGTATGAGGTCTATTTTTTTAAATGATGCGGAATAAAAATGTAGGGAAGAGTGAATCACAAGAATATCCGGGCTTTGGCTGGCCCCGAACCAGTGACAGAAATAGTATATCCAAAATCGACAAACGCTTTACTGGCTGAGATATGGAGGCTCGCTGCGGTTCAGGAATTTTGCGTAGGTATTATTTTTTAGGAACATATCCTGTAAACAAGAAAACAAAAGTTGAAAACACACCGAATTCAGGAAGACAGTGATGAACCCAAAGGAAAAGAAGCAAGAATCCTTCCCCCGTCATACCTGGCACGATTGTTTAGACAATGTTTGTACACAAACCTTTTACGTCGATTTTTCTAGATAAGCATACCATATAAGAACTGGTGTAATGCAGCTGAATCTCATTTTTAAAATCATGAACTGGTTGGTTCGCACCATTTGAAGACGTCTTTGTAGGCTGCTGATGTGCTGTCTCGATACATACAAAATGTTTCTTGGGCACAACACTGAGAATTCCAGAGAGGGCTTAGGGTGTTTACAATAATATTCTGGATGAGTGCAATTACTCATTCGGCTACAACAGAAGGTTTGTTCGATGCCTTGTACTTGATGTTGAGGAGGTTTATCCATGAGTTTACCATCATTGGTTAACAGCAGAACATTCAGTTACAGATTTTTGGTATGCGGAATAAAACCAAATCGAGTGCGTACAAACATGTTACTGTTGAACCATTGAAGTATTGAAGAGCCACTAAACCGGTTTATTGGAAATGGTCAAACATAAACAAATTACATCAGTCCAGTGTGGCAGAAGATGAAAACGGAAACATCACATTGGAGTCCCAGTACTGCGAAATCTTACATCGTGAAATTTTAAACCGAGTTTGGTTAGCAAGTGTCGATGGTCTACGGTTGACAGAAATACCAGGACAGTGAAGACAGAAACGTGATCTGTACGCCAACCCATGTGAGTCTGTGCACGATGCTGGAACTTCGGTAGGATGTTCTCATTCTCATATTTTATTCCACGTAACCTGGGAAATTCGATTAATTCAGGCCGATTTTGAGATATAAAACGACACCGAATGGAACAACATAATCTTTCTGATAAAACATTATTTAGAAGAGGCCCAACTGCGAAAATTCTGGACTTCGGCTGGATTCGAACCAGAGACAGAAACAACATGTCGCGGGTTCGAAACCAGCCGAAGTCCAGAATTTTCGCAATTGGGGCTCTTTTTAAATTATCAAATCTGCTAAACTACTTATCATTAATTTAGAACATCATTTCACGGAGAGGTGATATCGGATGGAATGTTAGTACAACTGTATTCAATGTTTGTCTGCGCTTGCAACGATGGTTATGCTCACCCAATTACGCTGCGGGCATAACCTACGGCTCTTTCCATATAGTTCAGTTTTTAACATAAAATAACCTGGTGTCTTAGATGATGACTGCTTTAGTACCCTGATGTCATTTGCTGATCCATATACCTCGTGTTTTGTGCGTGCAGCTCATTCAAGCGTAACATTCTTCACGAAGTGCAAAATTATTGTCCAACTGTAAAACTGTTCGATTGGTCGTAAGAGCACATTCTGTTGAAGTTTGCATCTACGTAGGTTGTTCCCAGTTCAGCTTGCAGGAGCAACTTCCTTGCATTTTCACCCACGAACTTACGCAAGTATTCACTGTCAACTCGGGTGAGTGGGACATGTTCAGGCACAGTTTGAGTAGCGCGTCTAAAATACGGTCCCCGTCAAACTGCGACCGACGGAGGATGTTGTCGTTTTTCGTCTTTCAGGCAGCCACCCATTTTCCACTGTGTTGTCAACGGTTAGAACAGTAGGAAGTCAAATTGTGCTTTCGAAAGACAGGCGAACAGGCATCTTTACTACGGTTTATTTAGTGAGACACTAGCGGTACCCTTAAATAATTCGTGTGAACCAAGACACATATATACTTAGGCTTGGGTCGTAGTTAATAGCGTATATACACACATATGTATAAACAATGAATACAATTTGATGTGTGCCTGAAGATTTACCCAAAAAGCATGCAATGCGCAGATATGCCACGCGAACTGCCGGCCGATCGACTACGTCAGTGATCCTGATGACATGGGATCACTGACATTCGTCGAGTCCGCACAGCTACCTACCAGAACAAATAATCCCTTACTGGCAGCCGTCGCACACCCTTCTGCATGCAGACAGCACTTCGTCAATAACGGTTTACCCACAAAAATCCACCTTCCTCTCGTCTTCTTACTTCTCGGCGCGACATTAGGCATTGTGTTAAAAAAATGTCTACCACGTGATATACAAGTGGCACCCCAAAGTCAGTCAAATGCAATCGTGACTACAATACATTGAATAAATCATCATTTCAGTTGTTAATTACAAATACATATCTCCCTGATTAGAAAACCAAAACGGTATTGTGTTTGTATGAATCGAGAGGATACATAACACCAACAGATTGCTTAGACCCGTAGGGTTCAACAGATAGAGTAGGTAAGTTGATTACCGTTTTCCATGTTATTGCAGATTATGGAATTGTAGAATAGAGTGAGTTTAGTTCACCATTATCAGCCATGTCACAGTTCCACACGCTAGGGCAGAGTAAACGGTCTAGGTCACTTGTGGAACAATATGAACTACCCATCACAAGGCGTTACCTCTGAAAGGGTCGATTATTACTTATCTTGTTCTGCACTGGGATCTGCCCCAACTATTATAACGGTTGCTTCATTCACTTGAGATTATTTATTATGAGTACATGTGAATGAATGCGGACTTACCCTACCGACACAACGAGGAAAATATCAGCAGACTGGGGATAGCCAAGCATATCTCAAGTAATATCTAAGTTCTCACTTACTATTGGTGACAGTAACCAATTGGACGTGATGGCTACGTGCACATGAACCAACCAGTTAGCCTTAAAGTAAAATGATGACTGATTGGCTGACTGGTGAGTACTATATGCTTTGTGCGAGTAAATTAAGACAATCGATTACAAAGATTCGTAATCTTCATTTCTCAAAATACATCTACGTATCTTAGTTTATCTTGCTGTTGAAGAGGTTGCATGTCAGTGAACTTGTTTTCAAATCCTCAGCCAATTGTATTGGTGATGATCTGTACGTGGTGCTTAATATCGATGAAAGTATGATTTATAACGTCCGATAATTGTGTGTAGTCAGTAGACCAACACTAGTTTGTGGTCTTAACCATAAATTTTCTTATCAAAGACAAAGTGCACTGTAAAAGTGCGGCTCAGCGTGTAGTAGTTGAGTGCATCCATCAAACTACCCTGCGAGATAGGTTTACTTGATAATATACTAGATTAGATTGAAGTATTTGACCAAGTGCGATACACACTAACTAAATAAACCCTACTAGTCCGGATATGACTGAATTTGTGTCCCACCACTCTATCTGTTAAACTGCCACTCACGGTCATGCGTCCAGTTTCTACAAATATCACTTCGAATACAGTTCGAATGTAAGGTTTCGTGAAATTGATGTTTTTCTTTCACACATTTCAGGATCTCTGGTTCTAGCTTGTTGTGCACTGTATCCGTTCGGATGGGCAGAGAATTCGGAAGTACGTCAAATTTGCGGTGAACGTAAATCGAGATTCGATCTGGGTAGGTCCAGTGTAGTTCTGTGCATGCGGTCAACTTGTTCTGCTTTGCTCTGATGGTTACTCTTTGAATTATCTCTAAACATTTTAAACCCATGGGCGATATACAGTCAACTGCTGAGGAGTTCAAAATATGAGATTAACATAACGTATTGATTAGCACACATTCCCCTCTCTCTTTGTCAGTCAAACGCATCGGCTCGTGCACTTCGTTCGGTCACATTCATTAGTCAGTATCGTTTGAGTTAATCGATCACCTGCTACTTTGTCATGACAAGTGAATGAACCAACCGTTTTAGACTAACTGTTATCCATTAGAAGCTACGATAATCCAGTAGCTGTTTCATGTGCAACGATTTTATCACCAACCCTGAACTGCATTTCTACCCCAATATACATAGTCAGGCTGCATGGGTTGTATCAACGTTCACTCAATGGTCACCGTCATTATAAAGGGTAGGATTGGCTTATGGAGTGTGTAGATGTATTAGCACTTGTGAAACATTCAACACAGAGGCACTAAAGCTCAGTGTTCAGTCTTTCTGTTTCGAACCAACAGAACGTGACTCAAAGCGGACAAACTGTGCTTGATTTCTTCCGCTATGGATAGGTAATATTACCTAAAAGTGATCAAGACGGTGACTGTGGGTTACTAAGGACAAGATTGACCTCATTCAGTTTGCTGAATAATGTTTTCCTAACTGCAAAATAGCCGGTGATTTGGAGCGTCATAAAATGATTGCCGCTCACAACCGATAGATAGGTCCACCTACAGCCGAACAGCGCTTTGAGAGTCTCATTAAAGAACATCGGTTTTGCCCTCTGATTGGAGTTTATCAGGAATGCATATTTTTGTCCACATGGAACACTAAACGAGACCACCATCTTGACTGGTGCCTAATCAGTCTACTAAACCACTCTGAAACATATGTGGGTGGAACACACATAATATCTGTGGTTAACAGACTAGGGCAATGTAACTATTAAGAGGCACATACATCAACTGACAAAAAACAGTTGAATAAAACAAGATTCAAACTGGATAAATAGAATTGTAAATTGGTGGACAGATTAAAATCCTTGGAGAACATCACGGAGAGTACGCACATAAAACGGTGGATTAAGCTGTACGGTGCTGAAAATCACCATAGAATTCTAGCATCAAATGAGTATTTTCAGATCTTAGAAAAAAAAAACAATCATACAAGAGGGCCATGTTAAATTGCAACTGACTATGATATCCAAACATTTTACTGATTTGGACATAGAAGGGGCTTTGTTTTCGACCGACAATTGCAGACAATTACTAAAGAGGTGCCGGAGATTTGCTTCATCATGGGTTGAACAAAAAACTTCCACATAAGTCCAACAGAGATTAAGAAGCATCCTTTAATCTGTCGTTTAGCCAACCTATACTAACATGATAAGAAACATGCTTTAAGTCAACTAAATCATTCGAAAAGATCATTATGCAAGGCAGCGTTGGACAGTCAATCTGATCGATGGACACAGTAATGTCTGTAGAGTAATCCAGCAATGCCTGGTGAAAGTAATCGAGATCGTAGCACACCAGTGTTAAATGCTGTTTGTGGGAGGGTTTCTTGTAGAGGTAAGCATTATGCACAGAATAATTGTGTTATTTTGCTGGACGGAATTCCACGTGTTCTCAGTTGTGTTTTCACTAAGGGCCTTTGGATGTTAGTTAGCGGATAACAGTTCTTCAGTGTGAGAAATTTCTGTTGGTTTAGAGAGTTCACTGGCGCAAATCTTTTTAGCTCTATTATTGAGTGTTCCGATGACCATTCTTCTTATAACAAGTGGATACGACGAAATGAAATTCAGGTACTGACCACAGTGAGTTAGTTCCCGGTAAGTAGAAACATAAACCCCTTCTGATCATTAACTATGGCAAGGCAATCTGGGAAACTGAATGAACGCTTTTCAGTTTCATTTTCTAATGTGAATGCAGTGCTGCTGCGTTGTGAGTTTGGGAACTACAAGAAGTGGTTGTAACGAATGATTACGTTGATTACATATCTATCATCTGCATATCGCCAACAAATTTATGGACGGCAAATAAACTCTGAAAGAAAGATAGGCTAATTCAGGTGCGACAAAAGAACCTATAGTTATACCAACAATTGTGTGTACAACTTTTGTTGGATATAAAAAAGGTTGAATGTAAGCAAAGTTCAAGACCATATGCAATTTCCAAGGGTGATACATTAGTACATGCATTAAAAGACATCACTTTTTAACAATTCAACAACACCAATATTATGTTTTACCACTATACTAGTATACAAAGAGGTCACGTGAAGATTAGAACCAGGTTCATCATTATGTAATGTCAAGCATTCCAGTTTATTAACAAAATCAAAAGAATCTTTAAAGTTGTTCACTAACTTGTTTTGTAACGGCTTGATTATACGGTCGATGAATTTGCCCAGCATGTAATTTGGATTGGTATTGATGTAGTCAAAAATAGGTCTTATAGGTATTCCTGTTTTATGCACTTTTGGAAGGTCATAGATTCGCAAAGAATGGTTACTCTTAGTACTGAGAATGAACAAGGCAGACTACCCAAGTCTTTCTTTTATGCCCTGGAGGAATCTGCTAGTTTGTGTTTTGACCTATTATGGATTGCATTGGTTATTTGCTCATTCATCTCTTCATAAGATAGTAGACTATTTTAAATTCAGGTGTGCCACGAGAATCAACCTTAGGGACAGTGGAAAGCCATCATTTTGAACTCTATGCTATTATGCTCCTCCTTCTCCGTCTCCACCACACCCTCCTCTCTATGATCATGATCATCTTCATTATCATATTTATTATCATCATCACCCCATAGTCTTCATCACCATACGCAACCCACAAAAACAATCTTCTAATCAGGCACCATCACTTGCCGTTTAGACTTAGCCATGTGTTCATCGGCCCTATTGGACACGACTGGTTATTCTTGACATCTAACAAACACTCCCGGTTTGTCCTGCTTGGCGGGTCCAGCTGTCACTTTCTATTCCCTGTTGTCATGCTGATCATTGGAAAAGCAAATCGATCGTCCTGACGGTCTTAATTACCCATGTTTGCCCTATTGGCTTTCGTCTACTTATGAATCCTGCTCTTGCCTAAAACTCATAGCTGACAATCGCTCTTTCTTGTGCTCATGTACTCGCTTCACTTATTTGCGTCTCCTCCATAACCGTAACCATTTAGGGTGTGATTTTGTGTATTGTAATGTCGAGTGATTCAATAATACAGTCGAAATTTGAGTCTATCGTTGGTTTAAATTTAAAGATATGTTTTGGGTTAAACATTGTTCATATTTTTTCGACTCAGAACCTTGCAATAATAATAACAATGAAAGTGATACTATTTGGTATTTTCTACGTCATTATCCTCAATACAGACAATCGCTTATCAAGCTGTGTGCTCAGAGAAATGCAGCCTTTTAACATAATTGTACTTTAAGACGTATTTTCAATGTGACAACTGGGTAGCACTCTCCGGATATCCTGCAATTCTGTTCCAAACTTGATTGCTATTCAATTTAGTACATACGGTCAACAAATATGCAAAACAGCTAAGACTTACGAAATAAACCCAAGCTGAAGAGAACTAAAAGGCAAGAGGGGAATAGGCGGTAACGATCTCGCGTTGATTCACTTATGAGAAACACGTCAGTACTGTTGGGAATCCTAAACGGAAAGAAGGAGTACCTCTGACTAGCCTCTTCCGGCAGATCTTATGCAGAAGTGATCTTATACTTATTTCGCAATCATCTGCAACTTTACTCGTTAAAGGACAGATGTCGGATATTCTCTTACAATTATGACGTGCAATGATCTCAGTCAGTCGGACACAAAAATTAAACGCTGTACGGTTTTCAACTGTAAACTTATCTGTACAGAATATGCAGTGTTTTCGCATTCAACCATTCATTTGAAATTGCTTTGTGTTCTGAGCGTACGAATAACTGTTTTCGCCACCATATTTCCCCCCCAACTGTCATATCAGGTCGTTGTCAAATTGGTTGGGGTTATCTCATCACTTTGGTTGGCGGATTTCTCGCCATATTCAATTCAGCCTTGCCAAGTCTTTGTGTAAGACGGTTTCCAGCTGAAGACCGAACCAACTGTCTTGTCTGTTGTGCGACCAATGAACAGCAAATGTCATCTGCTCATCCGGCCAGTTGGAATGTGTCACGGAAGTCATTGTTTTCCACTTCCCTGAGTACTCATCCATCGGACGATGGGGTGGTACCCAAAAGGCACGTAACAGGGTTAACCAAGCAGCAAAATACCTGGCGCATTCATCCGATTCCGTTCGCCGCTCACGTGATTCGGCCAACTTTCATTCGTTTGAAAGGCATATCAGCACAATCTAACCAAAGTCGCGCTACGAACAGCACTTTGATGAGTTCAATAAATGAATTGGAGCAACGGCTACCAAATGAAAACGTCTAACACATTTGGTCTATACTTATGGCAATAGAGGTGGCTGGATGATCTCTCGTTATCACAAAAATGTTTTCCCACCTGTGCAGAAACAAAGTGCAGTTTATTAAATTCACGTTTAATTTATATGTATATACATATATATATGCATCAACACCTCTCGTGTATTGAACTAGCGCCTACGTAAAAGTGTTTTCAAGAAATTTTCCCATCGGTTTTTGCACGGCACATATCACTGTGTAGATTTTTCTGTTGAATTTACAACACTGTCTGCCGTTCCGGAATTGTACTATAAAGTTAGCGTTTTACATAGGCAGACCGTATGGTGCAGTGGCCTGAGATAAACGGAAATCATCGTGAGACTACAGATTGCTCCATTGGGGTTTTCGCACTTTGTATGTGTACAGCACAATTACAGTCAACGAAAAGCAACGTGTTTTAGCAACCCATGTGTTCATACAGTAGACAGTTTCAGAACGGCATGCAGTGCGAAGCAAAACAGAAACCTCTATAGACACAAGCGCATACTAACACACAGTTGCAACGTGATGAGTAATGTTTTGCACAGAACAGAAACTTCCATTTGCTAATTGCTACTGTCTCCATAACCCTGGATACCCTCGGAAGTTATGTTGGCTTAATGGAGTCAGTGGTTTGTGCCAAGTAAACTCGTAATTGCCAAGTTAGTAGACGGCCAGAGATCAATAAAAATCTATTTTGTATGGGTGTTAATCTTCAGTAGGTGTTCTAACCAATAGAACCACGTACGAATGACCGACCGATGTTGATGGAATGACGGTTATCTCACATGACGCCAGTGAATCATCTGACTCAGGTATCCAAATTAAAAATGCCATTGAATACAGTGGTTTGATACAAAACTGGATTGTGATTTCTTGTTGAAACTTCAGTTACGCAGAACCATCAGACTGAATAATTAAGATAAGACCCAACTGTGAAAAGTCCGGGCTTCGGCTGGATTCGAACCAGCGACAGAAACACCAAGCTTCAACGCGGCAAGCGCTCTACCAGCTGAGCTACGAAACCACACCGGGAGCTCGGAAATTTCACATATGGACTCTGTTACCCACCCGCCCCACTGTATCATATGGAATAATGTTTGGCATCAAGTAAGCACTATACAATGTATCCATCGTAGTTCAAAGTAACACAAGAATCATGATGAAAACAAAGTTGACATGAAAAATGAACAACTTATCCAAAATAGTTTAGGCGGTACATCGATGTGGAGCAAATTTGAGGCATGTTCAGAAAAAGCACGCTAGAAAGCAGGATGGTTTTATCGATGAATGGGAAACGGTAGATAGATTTAGAGGTTGGCAAACCGATTGGTGAACCGTTCAAAAATGTTGCTGATGCGATAAAACAACAATGAATGGAATGTAACGATTCATGCGAATACAGTAAAATCGTTAGATATGAGTAGAAAACTGATAAGTTGATCTCAGTTGCACAATACGAAGGGGATTGCTCGAACATACAGAGGTCATTCTGTCGAGTAACTGAATATAGCAACTTTACTGTATGAACTTAGGAAATGGAAAATGAGAAACACAGGACCTGTATTTATAACTTATCAGCTAATGCTAAACCGGTCGCGACTTGAATCTAAACAATTCCAGAGGTCAACAGATCAATATTCTTCATTCTGACAAGCTCAACTCACTTCAGCAAATCAACAAACAGTCAAACCAAGTTGCAACAAATCAACGAGCACAACCAATTTTTTAACCGAAACCGACAGAAATTCCACAACTGAAATGTACAACATAGTATGTGTGGCTGTCAGATGTTTAACTATCATGTAGAACTCGGTTTGAAGGGAAATTACTGGTTCTAGGGAAGTGTTATCACTTGGCTATTATTGATTTAAAATGTACGTGTCACAACTACGCGGACTGAGCTACTAATAATCGCATCCGATCAATAAGATTAGCTTTCAGTTTTCACGTCGCTATGCTTTCGAATTCAGAGGGTTAGCTAACATAGTGCTGATAGAGAACAAGTAGCTAACAGATAAACATTTTACGAGGCACTGTAATAAGTTGTGCAGACATTCACCCGGAAAATGAATCAAAGTTAGAGTTACAGAGCTGCACATCCAGTTCGAAGTCTGGCCATCCTGGGGATACAGAAATTACTCCTCACAAACCATCACTAACGTCAAAGACGCAACCAAGGTTGTAGCGGCGAGTCGGAAGACTGTATCTAATGGATGTTTACAACCAGTTTCGTTGATCATCACTCAGTTAGAACCAGTCAACAAGCCCGTGCTCGTTTAAATCTTATAATCTTTGAAGCAGATAATGAGTAAAACGTTTGTCTTAGTATAAATGTTCGCAACCGAAATTCGCAAATAGACTTTTAGCCCACCTCAAGCGAGTTGCCTTGATCTTGTCTTCTCAGAGTTATTTAACAGAGACCACGTGCGACAAAGCTGATGGGATTATAATTCCAGCTATTTGTTGCACTTCCAGGAATGTATTAGTCACGTCGTAAACCCAGCTTGTTTGACTGTCCACTTACCTTAGGGCACAAGCACCCACTGGTTTTGCTGAGGTCACAGTTAGAAAAGACTGTTCAGCAGAGTGTGAGTTGGCTTCAATGAAATGCTTACAAGTAAGTATCAGTAACGATAGTCTGCAACACCGATCATTAGCCAAGGTTTCAGCTGCGTCATAGAGTCCTATAGTTTAGGTGTACAGGCGTTTTTTGGCTCGAAGTAGCCCATTATCATCCTTAAATGAAAGTTGAACGTCAGATTTTCGGTTGTGCCTACTGATGTCTATTGCTAGCTGTTCTATCAATAGATCGCATCGGATATCTATTATCCTGTAACGTATCTGTTGGTAACCGAAATTCGCTAGCCAAACACTGCAATGAGTGAATAGATAAATACTAATGTACGGTTATCAAATAGGCATGCTGGCTATTGCATGTTAGCTTCCAGTGGACAGACATGCTGTTGATTTGACATATTTCTGATAGGTGAAGGTGTCTAGTGATTGTAACTACAGATAACTTTTAAATCAAACTATCACTTGTTAATTCGTTTTTCCAATCACCGGGCGTTTATAAAGACAACACGTACAAGATAACGTGCAACACGTAGCATTTATACCGTGGCATGATCGAGCAGTATAAGCCCATTTGTATGCCTATTCTCAGCCTGAAAACTTTGAACAGCGTTGGCCCAATCTAGCACTCTATCACCACCCCAGCCGTTATCAGTAAGGGGCATGCTAGAAGGGAAAACTGACGTTTTCCCGCGTATACCGGCGGGTTCTATTTCAGTCAACCAGTCAACATTCTGTGTTAACCAATGAAATTGAGCAAAAGTGAGCAGTCATTAGATATTTAAAACACTGCTTTCCTTTGATCCAGTTTACCAGTAACGATAGAAGACATACGTCGCGAGATTTTAACAGTATGTTTACTCTCTTCAGTCACGAACGTAAAACATTGGAATATATGACATGCGGATAGCAACAACAATAGAAACAATCAACGATCGAGTTTATACAAAACAAGGACCGTTATCAGTTCCGGGGCAGACACACTGCATGAGTCAACAGTTTATGCACACAGGATCGGACGGCGAGTATTGATTAGCATAGTTTCGGAGAAGGCAAGCAACTTCAGATTCCGATTACGCAACAACACATGAAACGAATTGGCGGGGTCAACAACGTGACCTGTTTCCATAATGTGCTTTGCTATGGATGAGGTCAGATTTCGTCTTACTCGTTCTGTTGCCATTGCCTGTTGCGTCATAGCGCGCACCAACCACTTGGGCATATGTTTAGCCATTCTTTGTCGTAGGCACCGATCTGTTCTGTTAATATAGACGTCACCGCAACTGCAAGTGAACTGTATGATTACATTTGAGACAGTGCATTTCGGTCGGACACGATTGTGAGTAAGCTGAGCGACACTCCTAGCTGTGAGTAGCAACCGCAATTCAGCCGCAGGGTATATACGAGTTAGAACAGACTGCAATTTTTGACTTACGTCAGTTGTAATATGATCGCCTTTAAAAGGTAATTTCAAAAAGACCTGCTTCTTAGGGACCGTACCCACGACAGTCTTGATTAATCTTTTCTGGCTGTGAATATCAATGAACTTCTGAGGATATCCGTGTGCGAGCAACACCTTTTTTAATCTCTCCTCCACTCCTTGCAAGCAGTCATCGGTGCATATCTTCCGGGCTCTATGAAACAGGGTTCTCACGAGACCTTGTTTATAAGCGATTGGTGCAAATGAAGTAAACTGCAAATACTGACCGCCACAAGTAGCTTTACGATGTACTGAGCGTTGTAGTGAGCCATCCTGTTTTCTAGTGAGTGAAATGTCTAGAAAGGATAAATTATTGTTTGCTTCCTCTTCATGAGAAACAGAAAGATTAGGATGAGCAGAATTAAAAAGGTTTAAAAGTGAGGCAAAAAAATATCATCTATATATCGCTTATGGAGGCTGACACCACCTATAGCATCAGATAGTTTTAATTCAATCATTCCTAAAAATATATCTGCAAGTGTTGGGCCCAATAGACTGCCCATTGCTACACCACCTATTTGCTTGTAAGAAGATCCCGCAAAATCAAAACGGATATTCTCTGTACATAAACGTATAAGTTCCTTGAGATAATCAACTGGGAAACAAAAAGGTAAATGGTGGAAAATGAAGTCGAACAAAAAGTCACCTGTTTCTCGAAGGGGAACGTTTATAAATAAAGAGTCAACATCAATAGAATACATCGTATGTGAATTCACTGATACGTTGTGCGACGTTTATACCGGTACGTAGGAATCTTTTATACAGTGGGAGGTAAACATTGGACGGATGGAATGGAGAATGTCTACTAGCTATCAGGCAAGGTTGTGATACAGTGAGTTGTCCGCGTACAGGATAGACCTTAACGGGACACCACATTTGTGTGTTTTTGGGGCACCTCTTAACTGTGGTGTGCGCGTTCCGTATTGCAATTCCGTGATGTACCTCTGTAGTAGTAAGATTTGGAGCTTTCTTGAAATCTGCTTCTCTATCAAAATGTTGTTGTCAGTCGTACTGTCTGTGTGAAATTTCCGTATGTTTGCTAGGCTACCTTTCATTTTGGACTCATAATCAATCTTTTTCATGATAACTATGCCGGAACCTTTGTCGGGTTGTAGGAAAACCACACCTTTCATCTAACGCAGTTGTTTTAGAGTCCGGTAATGTTCAGATATCAGATAGCATTGCTGACACATAGGTGAAGTCAGGAAATGGTGCGAAATATCGACCAGCTTCGCGCGGAACCATCCTTCGTTGTCCTGTGACGTTGTATTGAGGTATTTTATTTGATCATACAGATTCTCACGTTGCACCTGTGGTTGTAATCGGTTGACTCATTTGGGAAGACTTTTAAAGTTCATTCCGAGGGATAGGACTTCCAATTGTGCCCGCGTAAACTGAATTGACGTTAGGTTTTGTATGTGTTTCAAGCAATCTGTAGGGAGCAAGCACTCGTTATCCGAACGCGACAAAGTTCCTTGAAGACTGTGATTCTCATAAGATTTCCAAACTTTATACGGCATATCAGCGACAGACTGTTAAGTGTAGATGTGAAACGTCGTTGAGTCTCTAGATATTTGTTCAGCCTTTGTTGTGATGTTTCGATATGCGAGGTTACTAGTCTGACAAGATTGATGTTGTTCCTGGGCAATTTTTCCTTCAACAGCAAACGATAAAATAACGATGAAAATCGGCTTAATCTAACGCACTCTTCACAAAACCCAACAGTTGAACGATCTGCAGTCGTCTTACACCGGAACGTTACTAATATGTCCAACGCTGGTGTTGAATGCGCAGGGAGTTCTCGCTTGAGAAATTTAAAACACTGAGTTCAATTGATCCAGTTCACCAATAACTATAGAAGTCATACGTCGCGAGATGTTAACAGTATGCTTACTCTCTTCAGTCAAGATCGCAGAACATTGGAATATATAGGACAAGGGAATAGCAACAACAGTAGAAACAATCAACGATTGGGTTTACGTGTTGGGTACTCCGAACCTGAAATTGCTTGCCTTCTCCGAGGCAATGTTAATCAATACTCGCCACCCGGTTTTATGTTTGCATAAACTGTTGACTCAATATGTTTGTCTGCCCTGAAACTGATAACAGTGCTTGTTTTGTGTAAACCCGATCATTGAGTGTTTCTATTGTTGTTGCTATCAGCATGTCCCATATGTTCTAACTTTTGAATCTACCTGCTTGACTTATTTGTTCAACACTTTCTATCAGCTCAAACGTGTATTTGATCAGCTTGAAACATTGAGTTCCTTTTGACAACTTCATCGGTACAGAAAGAAAGCGTATGTTTTGATATGTTAACATTTCGTTTACTCTCATCAGTCACACACATGAAACATGTAGATCATATACGACGAACGAACAGACGTAGACAGGACATGGTGGCGCATACATTCACACCAAGCGTTGAGTTATCAACACCACGACAACCTGGTGAATTGCTTCAACCACTTTTTTGCACATAATAAGTTCTGATCAATATAGCCAAGCTAAAGTCCAGTGGTTCTAGGTTCTGATAGTGTTACAATATTGTGAATGATCTAAGCAATTCACCTTAATGACCTGTTATCATGAGGTGCCTAATAATCGATGATGTAGGATTTCGAGATTCCGCTTCACTTTTTTGAAATTGTTATGCCATCAGTTGTATTAACCAGTTCTGGAGTTGTTTTGCTACTCGCCGAGATAACTTGTGATCTATTCTGTCTGTGTAAACGTCATTGCAACTGTAAATAACTGATAGACAACGTGAGAGACAGAATAATCAGATAAACTGCATTAGCCATTGTATAGAACTGGTGTTTTGGTGGTTTGAACTAAGCGTACTTGAGCAGCCGCATACGTATGGGATAGGACAGACATCAATTTGTGTCTGATGTCGATTGCCAGGTGAACCCCTCTGAAATGCAAAAATAGAATATATCCTTCTTTTGAGCTATTTGTTCTGGCTCATTGCATTTGTTCATCATGGTGTGAATGTCTATGAACATTTCACGACGTCTATTTGGCAGTAACGTTTTTCTTAGCATCTCTTGTTCCGTCTGTAGCTTATCAAGAGTTCAGGTACTCCTGACCTTATGAAATAGAGTTTTGATCACCATACATTTATATATATATATATATGACCGTCATACACTATCTGCATGATTCCCGTTTGCAAGTGATGAGTGTAAACGACATTTTAATATGTCGCAAACTGTCTTCTTTTCGCACTGATGAAATAACGTAATAGATAACCGTTTTTACAACTTTGGGAGTTGTACCAGCCTTGGGACGAATTTACTTCATGGGGGTATTTTTCATGAATAACATCAGTCTGATCGATACCCCGTGGTTAGATATTTTGGGCGACCTGCTTACATTCTGCGTTGCTATACCTTCCGATTTCGTTGAAATAAAAATACTGTGAATAACCAGGCGAGCTGGGAGGAGCAGTTCGCGGGAGCCGTATTTCGTCTTATCCCGATTGAAGTCGAAGAGTGAACTGTTATTATTACCATCTGTCTATCTTCGTCTTTTCAGTGCTGAGTGTACATTAACGTTTGGTCACGTGCTGTGCTACTACCCTACTCGAAAACTGATGCTTATCACGTCGCACTGAGTGTCACTCAGATCAACAGATCAGTACAAGGAAACATGTCTGTAAATCATAAATGTAGATTCTTCTAACCGACATCACACAGAATTTGTATTAATTCAGGAACTGAGTCATTGATTAGCTAAAAGGTTTTGATAGAAACAGATAAACCGTGGAACTTTTTTACCGATTTGTGAGAAGGTAAGGAGAGTGCTTTTTCTCTCTCGTCTAATCCATGTGACGTTCGACCAGGTGAACGTC
>JTDE01021103.1:0-10004 GCA_014338405.1 Paragonimus skrjabini miyazakii
TTCGATCAAAAACCTTCTACAGCTCAGTTACTTTCACATACTTGTACCAGCCAAAAATGAAAACTTAGAGAACAATTCTGTGTCCAGGACACTAATTTTCGGAACAACACATCAAGTGCGATTGGGCAACGAATTCGTATCCCTCCGTAGTGTTCGTCCTAATTCCAAAAAATTCGAGATCAATCGGAAAGGTCAACTAATTCGTCAATTTACTGACAGTTTATTAGCAAAAGTGGACTTTAACACTCTCGTGGGAAAGCGTGGTGCCCATCAAACGACATATAAGCACAGTTTTCGGCAATTAAGCAAAATTCGTCTCTTTTATTGTGCTAGTCTCATGGACAAATCATCCCAGAAGAGTATGGAGGTATGAAAAGGGGACACAGATAAGGACAAGAAGCAATTAGTTTGATTCACTTCCCATCTCATGCACGCACTCACATACATACACACACAGAACATTAAAATTAAGCGGTACAAAATGAATACCAGTGTCTAACTTGAACACAAAACAATAATGGATCGATCGGCCAATACTAGGTAGTTAAGGGCGTTGACAAGAAATCGATCAGATTGGAAGGGAGTAAACAATGATGTATAATACTGGTTCAAGCAAAGACCATCAGCGAGAAGAAAAGAATAGAAATGAATGAAACGCGTGTCATGCTGTTGGATTGTTTGCTCGATGACAAACAATAGTTAACCGAACGAGGTAACTAAATGAGGAATGTTAAATATATGCAATGGAAAGCCCTAGGTCACTTGAAAAAGGGTGATAAAGTAGGAAAGAAAACACGAAAAGCTATCCAACAGACTTGACAGTAAACAGGTGATCGAACGAATGAAACCTAGTTGGCCTAAAGTGCCAGTTAACAGATAAAAGTGAAAATCCTTCGAGTGAGAGAAGCGACACCATTTGAAATGCACTTAAATGGTGTGTATCCTATTGCGTACGGACTTGGCTACATATATGATTATTTCGTTAGACAGCTACAAACAAAACCAACTGAAGAGCACCAGTAGAGTCAAGATTTTGTGCAACAGATTGCCTACAAAATAAAGTGCAGTGAAACGGTCAGTGTACCAAATGTTATTAAATCAATACCACGAATATTCAGTAGTTACGGGAACGCAACAAAATGAGCGTCGATTAACTCGAACCACATACCGATGTGTTCATTGGTTAGACGCGTCTGTTCAGTTTGCCCTCTGAAGCTACGCAACTTGTGCAACCGCATCTCTTGGTCATGGCTGAGTTCGCATCCGGGAACTGGCAACTAGACAAACATCAGTAAAAAAAAACGTGGATGACAGTTGTGAGGAGCACAACCACCAAATGAAAATGTCACACTGATTTGATGGTGGTGGTAGCTGCAAATCCAGTCGAGTAATGAAAAGTGGCATGACCACAGATCGAAGTAATGGTGATTTACTTAGGCAGATAGTTGTGTTAGTTCCAACACACAGCCTAGAGAGAATAGCCCAATGGACAAACATCGAAAGGAACTTATTAACCCTTGGTATCAGCACGGTAGATACGACGTCAGTGTATAGCTGGACGACAGCATACAACCTAAGAAGCTTAGTTTTCAGTCTGCATCAAAATATCGAAGGTCAAGATACTGACCGTTGATATTCCCGACAGGTAAGGTGTCATCAGTTAAAAATTTCAGCAGACTATAGTCTCTATGATCCAAACCACTAACAATGCAAAACCCCGAAAATTTACTAGACAGAGCAGTTGCGTTCCGGCCAGACGTACACCAGACCAGTACAGTGCTGATGGACGGAACATCTAACAGGACAGCAGTGCGAGGAACCCCATAAGAATGCATAGTGACAATTGGTTCGCCCATATAAATGACACAACCTATGTAACAATGACCAATTAGACTGATGTAGTTCAATAGTAAAAAAGACACTTCTCTCGATTCTTTTTTCCGACTGGATGTGGATACGATCGATATTCAGCTCACGACCACTGATGCGCGATTCTACTAAACTTGTGAACTAGAACGCAAGGGACAATAAATTACGCCTAACTAATAGTCATAACAATTGGTAGCAACACAAATAACAGTGCCTGTCGTCGTCGAAAATTCACATTCTGTTTTCAGTTAACTGTCCTCCCTCTGACAACGTGTTTATCCTAATGAATGCCAATGATGTCTGGCAAGTTATGTTCACTCACAAGTTGTGATCTATGACCCAAAATCAAACGGCCAACTGATCACGGTTAACTGTTAATTACGTACAAATCCCTAAGGTCAGTCTGTCATCATTTGAAGGCAGGAGAGTAAAGCTTTGCAGAGTGCAAGCAACAACGATTGACAAATAAGATTAAATGAGTTCATATTGACAAAATAATAAAACTGAAGACCAGTAAGGTGAACTGTAACAGAAATGAGATAGCGTAAGCGGAAATACAGATAACAGCAAAAATATGTTAACTGAGTGATAATCAACTAATCAGATTATTCTAAACGCGTTCCTTTGTTTGCAGACCCTCATATGCTTCGAATTCACTTCAAACTTGTACACACAAGGCTTTTGCATCGTGAATTCGGATTCAGGGTAATAAACCATTTCTTCATACTTTATGGAGCCACCGTTTAGAAATTGATGGAGATCGGGGACCGAGCGTCCTGTCTTTGGGAAAACTGTCCCAAGACAGTTCAAATGTGGTTGTGATACAATCGGCGACGATTGACTCACGACGCTCCAAAACCAATGCGAATTTACGTCCTCGGTAAGATGAAACTACACCTTGACATACACAATCAAACTATCGTTGGTGAGTCTCAAAGGTTGCACGACCTTCTGTGTAAAATAGACCGAATCGAACAGTTTCAGAAAAGGTTATCAATACACAAGATGCCGACTGTGTGCAGAAAATCACGTCACACCCAATCGTCGGCATCGAGACCTCTCACGCCCAACTGACAATGCGTTGACTGGCATTCCAAACGATATTTTTCATTCTGAAAGCGAATATGCCACAGATACAACAAATAAGACAAAAAGATGGTAGCTGTCGCACAAACAATTCACTTAAGTCAAGCACCCGAAGGATTCAAATTGCACAGCTCTAGAACA
Source organism: Paragonimus skrjabini miyazakii (assembly GCA_014338405.1). Taxonomy (NCBI): domain Eukaryota; kingdom Metazoa; phylum Platyhelminthes; class Trematoda; order Plagiorchiida; family Troglotrematidae; genus Paragonimus; species Paragonimus skrjabini miyazakii. Next base: position 3,097 of record JTDE01021103.1, read on the forward strand.
TACAATAATGTTGACAATGATCCCTGCAACCTCCAAAGTCGGTTTCCCAAACAGACGGAAATACACCAGAGTCCACCAAAGGTCTGCATATCAAGCTTCATCTAGACAGTGTTTCCTATACAATTATTCGGAAGCATACAAAGAAAGCAATGGGCAAGCCGACGTCTAATTCACGCCGTACTTATTTCTCTTCAGGGACCATCCTGAAGCCCAAAGGTGAAGTCGTTAGCGTTGTTGCTCTCGATAGCGCGCAATTCAGAACATGCTAGTTCATGGATTATTCGCGGTTCGGTCAGTTTGGACCTGAGTGAAAAAAGTTCGAACGTCTAACGATGGATGCAACAACATGCGGACAGTAGACGAAAAACTATCACTCCCTCAACAAAACACAACCATGTTATCGTGTTGTGGGATGGTCCACCTTGTTGTGCAGACCAAAGCCGGTAGGTTAACACGCCAAGACTCCAAACTGACATAACGCCGGAAACACACAGTCCACTGTCACGTTACCCGTTGTCCATAAGACGCTCGCGAACGTGAGGGCACCTGGGATAATATTCGACAGAGGCCACACCGATGGCTGTGGTTAAGGAATCGAACGCTGTCGCGATATCTACATGTCACAACGACGCGCTGAAAACCTACGACACACTGCACCGTTTCCAAAAGATTCAGTTGCAAACCAACCTAACGGTCCCCCTTCGCCAAACTTGATCTCATCGACGCTTACACATAAATGGAAGAGACAGCAAAGCTACGTCACGAACCACCTGATGGCTCATTCTGCCGAATCAGCATTGACCAACGGTGCGATTTATTGTGATTCTTCCAAAGCATTTACCAGGAATAAACACCGCATCCCGCTACGGAATCTTTACAATCATGACCTCGATGAGCGCTCGCTCGAGTGGTTTGAGGGGTATCTAACTAAGAGTACGTTGAAAACCAAAGAGAAAGGGTAGCTATCAACAGCATCGCACGGCAACGCCGCACCTTAGGACCCCCGTTATTCAGTATTTTTACCAGTGTTATCCTACGCCAATAATCTAGCGAGTTCTAGAATGTCTGAAAGGTATGATAACCGTACAGAACGATTAAAAATGTTTAAATCAGTGGTCCATAGAAAATAACTTTCCGTTTAAAGTCAACAAAGGTAAAGTCAAGCACAATCATCACCAAAATTGTGCTGATCATATTGGCGACAACAGGTTACCCGTGTCACTATGTCGGCGAGATCTAGGGACCTTACTGACAGGTGGTTTGAGTCTGTCTACAAACTGTGCAACTATGGCTGAAAAGGTGCAAATAACCCTGAACAACTTTATGGAATTCGTGGAACACTCCACTCTAAACTGCTTCCAACAATGTTTGTCTCTATATTCCCCAGACATCTAGAAAAAAGCACACGCGAACGTGACGTCGATATCTTAAAATAGACTTGACACCTAGTGAAAGTGTTCACAGAAGAAATAGGTAGATCAGGAAAATCCACTTTCCCGAGTGACAAACAGATTTAGGTCAATCCTCGATTAATTACAAATACTTCAACGGAGTCGTAATGCTTACCTATGAAATTATTCACATCCCGGATCATCCACTAGCACATGTCCTACTAAACAAGATGCAACCTCTGAGGAGTGACTTGCTGAAGCTGGGCTGTGGACTGAACATGTTACTTTATAGACTGTTAAGGTATGTTCACACGGGAACACAACAATCAACTTTGTAGTCAAGGCAAAACTGTCTGAACGGTTTAAAATTCAACCAGGTCGGCATATTCCCACATTGAAAATTTCCCAACCACTCTCCTGGCCGAGTTCCACAGGTCAATAGATGTTTATACCTTAAATGAATATACGCCAGCAGCTTCATCAAAGTTTCCTTTTAATTCTTTTTTAATCACTTATCTGTATTTATATGCAGTTTAATATCATTCTCTGCCCGATCAATGCAGAAACAGGAACGCACGGACCAACATATTTCTTTTCCCCTATAAAAACTATGAGAATTCTAAGGAAATTTTGATCATCAGACGGAACCAGTGCACAACGTAATCATCAAGACTTAAAGGGTGTCGTGATGGCAGGACGTGCAGTCAAGCAAAGATCATGTACAAGCTGTCGTGAGTGAAACTGGGATAGATCAACTCCAACCAAACAGATCAGCGACTAGCTGCTATTGTAGCGAAAAGGTGTCCAACAGAGCACAATCTTTATAGTCCAACTCGCTGGTTGCCATGCAACGTGCGCGCTCGCGTTTATGACTCAGAACTCCGGGCCACAACAACCCCGGTTTCCGTTCGCGTGTCGTGTGCACTTCTGCCCGGTTTATGTGTGCGATCGGCGCCTTCTATCGGGGGGGGGGGAGTTCTGCCTGCCATTCTTCGTCCGCTGGTCCGATTTCGTTGAGCGATGGCTCGTTCCGACAATCGTGTTGTCCGCAACGGGCTTCGACCGCATTCTACGAGTGTGTCGAGGTATTCCTCTGTGTTGGGATAATCGCGCCCCTGATCTGGGCATCTGTTCCATTTTGCCTCCTATGAAGCGTCCGTTGGTCCGCTCCAGTTGATTGATGGCTCACTTGGTCACCCGTGTTGTCCGTCGTCTGCTCGCCTTGGGTTTTTGAACATAACTTCTCGCCGCGTTAAGGTATTCCACCGAGTGTTGGATTACTCGCACCTCCGGTATGATAATCCACCACAGTATGACAAATTTGCTTGTAAGGGGTGGTGGCTAAAACAACTTGTTTCAACCTGCGTCTGATTGAATTGATTAAATCAAGAAAGTGGAAAGTAATAAACGACAACTCAACACGGCTGCCACCCAGTGGCAACAGTTAGTATAAACACTATAAAAAGGAGATTGTTTGTCCAATAAATCGCGATTGTTTTGTGCCACCCGGCCCCTCCTTATCTGACGGAAATAGCTGCTAGCATGACCCGGACAACAAAAAGGCTGTCAAGAACGCTTCAGCACTCTATACATTCTTGGTTTTCGTCAGCTAGTGTAGCACGCCATCTCAAGCATTCGGGCATCATTGACGAACTTCCTAAAACCTGGTACTGATAGCCGAATTACAAGTAGCCCTTCGAGGATATCCAAACAATACTCAAACCAGATATGTTATTGACCCCGAAGTAAATAACACACCAGCATCTAGTAATGCAACTCATGGGATAACATCTTTTCACAGGGAAATAAACCGAAGGTGGCATAACACACCCAACGGTCTGATGATACAAATAAAACAGTATGATATGGATTTTCACGTTTACTGTGCAAACCATTCATCAATGACCAGTAACTACATGGTCTCAGTAAAGATAATCACCCACGTTTTGCCTAAGAAGTTCCGTAACTGCAGCGGAGATCTAGTAGGAGAAACAACACCTCCGAACTGCGGTATAAGGACGGTATCCATACGTTTGAGGTAGTCTCAGTGGCCCCTACCCGGAGAGATGATGGAACGAAAATCGAGTTAACGATGTTAATCAGCTGCTCGTCATTAAGTGTTATCGCCTACGCCGTGCTACATGTTTTTTGCAGTAGCACTGCGAGCAAAGGAGAATGTGGGCAATTATCTTTCACGCGTCAGTCAACGAGATGACATGACTTGAGCAACGAATGACTAAACGTTAATTGTGACGAAAAGACAAGAAATTGCAAACTCAAACGTCATAGCCTTGTTAGTTGCTGTAAAAGAGTAGGTCGAAGGCTCAAATCAGGAACAGAAAGCCAACTGACCTTATCTACGCCTGAAGATCCATCTCCACTGGCGCGAGATCGTACTGAACGAAGCCATGCTAAACGTTCCTCTTTCGTTTGAAGTTGCTGAGCCTGTCGCGTCAACTGCTGACGTTGACGTTCCGCCACAGACCGGAGCTCGCTCACTGTCATTTTTAAACCGTAATCGGCTGTAGGTATTGACGTTTTGTTTGAACAACCGGGTGGAGATGCAGCTCGCGTTCCACAAAGTCTGTGACTAGCTGCAACGCTGCTGTTCACGATTTCTGAGGTTCCCGTTAACTGAGCGCTTGTTGTGGGTGCGCGAACAACTGTTGCTTGTGGAATCATCAATTCGCGTGAAGCATGATGCGTAGTCGATTTCGGACCAGATGCAGCAGTGACGGAAGACGCGGAATCTTGAAATGTGGATGGTCGGGTACGACGAAGGGGGCTGCTAGGTGTAGTAATGTCACTGCTTCCACCGGAATTCTGCAGTGAATTAAAAATCCTTACGAGCTTCACAAAAATAGGAACCATCTCACAAAACATTGAAGCGTAAGCATTCTAATGAGGAAGTAAAAAGGCTCTCGCAGAGTTCTATGACTAAACAGTAGGATTAGTTGATGTTTAGTAAAACTAATAAAACTGTCTATTATGAAAGTGGAATACAATAAACTGAAGTACTCTGCTGGATTTCTGTCAATATATACGAATAAGCACCTTAACGACAGTGAGACAGAAATGGGTCAAGTGGCTGCAGTAACAGACAAAAGTATGAGATTCTAAACTTACGGACTCGGCAGACTACGACTGTCAATCGACAGCACGCGAGAATGAGTTTACAATCAAAGATACGAGTTGCCACGTACGGATTCCAATCCTGTAGATGGAACCCTAAATCTTGACTCAACAAGGGGGTCCAGGCTGCCTGTAGATCGGCTACCGTTGAAATACATCAATAGGGGACTTCCCGTAGTGGCTATCAGGGACTGATCTACCGCGAACATAGGCTGTGTGATGAACGAATCTACCCACAAAAGATGATCGCAATGACAAACGACAGACATCCGGTCACCGTGCTGGGTACCCACCATATCAAGAGATCTCGCCAGTCCTGACCGAAATGGTGCATGAACCAACCGAGTGGTTGGCAGGAACAGTGGGAACGCAACAAAGTCGGTAGACAAGTGAACACCAAAACCACTACTTTCAGCTACCAATTTCACTAGGGACATCAACAAGTTCAAGAACTATGAGTAATTAATGGCTAGAATAAACACGCACCATAATGGTTTGCAAATCAATGTAAGAACATGCTTTCGCGCTTATGATGAGCAGGATTACAACTAACAACAAACGGCTGAGGGTGAAAAAAAGTCCAAATATCAGCATAGGAGTAAAACAATGATGCGTACACATACTGTCCGATATTTAAACAAAGTCATGTGCTGAACAGCCAGAGCCTTACTAGGAATTATAACACCGACACTGTTAGATACATGTGTGAAAATGTAATGAACAGGAGTTACATCAAACAGCAGTTAAACATGTTCAACGGGGTAGTAGGTTCGAACCCCATTTGATCGATAAACCATCCAACTCCTACCGAGGTGAGTTTCCGTTCTGAAGAGCTATTTGCACATAACAATTTAAGAAGATTCCTAGAAGTAAGTTATCAACCTAGAGACTAGAAAAATTAAGAAATTTCCTAGTTATTCAGTCAGTAAACCCTTGGTCACTAGTATAAACAATTCGGATGACCAGCAAAACCTGGCATGAGCAGTGACTAAAGTCAAAACCGGAGTGTAACCATTGCTACCACTGTTATGTCAACAGATCGTTATCGAAAGTATCACACGATAAGCAACAATCGATTTTGTTATCAGGTAGCCTTAGAGTAAGCAGACTACTGTCGGTTAAAACATAAAGCGATATCCGCGCATTAGTACAGTAAAGTAGACAGCGTTTTATAATTATTAAGCACATAGTTGAGACGGAGAAAAACAGTTAACCACAATCAGTATGGAGACTAAAATTTATAAACACGGTTATTACCGCATATGACTACAAATCTAGAAAGTCCAGATATTCAGATAGTTGGAGCTTCAGTCGTGTACACTGATCATATGTAAGTACACCGATCGTACGTGACTGAAATTTCTGGTTGTTTAAATGGAAACACAGAATGCTAAAGTGTCCATCTTACTATGCGTGCCAACAGTGAATACTTTTGTTTGTAAGGAGAACTTGAACTCCAATCACCACATTATTGAGGTGAACGGGTTGTCTTTAGCCTACTAACCTCACTTTCGATCTAAAAAGAAAATATCGCGTATGTATGCAGATCGCGAACAGATGTTGGATTAGCAGCGTTATGAAACGGAACAGCACCAACGCATGCAACATCCGTCAGAAAAATTTGCTTTCCCGACCGTAAACATGCGTTTAATGTGTGTGTCAATCTGCGCTGTAAGAGTCGCTTAAAGACAAAGGGCTACCAGTACAACTGGACCTAAGGTTGGCTCCCATTTTATTTTTTCCCTAGGTGAGGGTCTACAACGGACTGTACATAAAAACTGAGCAACAAGAGAGGCATGCATCAGGGTTTTTCACTTTTGTAAGTTCTGTTTAACCTTGTTATAGACGAAATAGTGAGAGAATGTTTGCAGCACATACAAGGGGTCGGTGAGGAAGACTCAAAGGGATTCATCACATCCAGTGACAGATGTTGCTTGTTAACAAATCCCTAGCGACTCCAATAACACAGACAGCATCACAACCTGAAAAGCATCACAAGACGCGTTTTACTACCTTGAGAAGAACAGCGCTTCCCCAAGACGAACGTGAAAAGTTAATCTGTAGTAATGAAGCAACAGAAGTTGGTGCAAGATTAGTTTTCAAATGGTGTTGTGTAAGTAGGGGTGATGTATGGGTAATCAAATAAAGACTCGCATCTCATAGCGACCGTACACAATCTAGGTCATCTTTGGCAACAAACAGCAACCCCTCAAAAGCCTAAGAGAAGCCTATATAAGGCGGCCGTCAGAGCGGCCCAACTCTACTGCTGCAAAGTGTAACCGAAGAAAGCAAAAGATCAAACTGATCATCTAGTATATGGTTATTGATTTCTGCACCAATCACACGTATCGGATTGCACCAAAGGCCAAACAACGAAGTTGGGAA
>JTDE01021103.1:10104-23013 GCA_014338405.1 Paragonimus skrjabini miyazakii
GACAAGGTTGCACCTGGAAGGACCGGAGTCCTAGTCAGCATAGCCCGCCGGATCAAAACAGTACACAAGCACGATCACCTCGGCAAGGCAGCAGTATAGGTCGGGCAAATCGTTAATGGTTCAAGCTCAAGAATCTACCACTAGCAGACACACATACGATAGTATCCTTCTAGGTTTAGCGGGTATTTGAAGACGATAATCCACTAATGCAGCCTTATACGAGCGTTCGAGCGGCACCATGCTATTTAACGTCTCTCTTAGCCTAATTCAATAACTGACATTTGCCACACAGAAGTCTTATGGGATCAACTCGATTCCCCTGAGAACAGCAATGCTGGCGTTCTGCCACTTGAGGTTAAGGCTTCCTGGGTCGTGACAGCAGACGAAACAATAACATATTGTGGAACTCATGAACAACATACGAAGGAAAGCTGATACCGTACCTCGTCCTAAAGGTGGATAAACGAGGATACGAGGTGGCTGCGAGAAAGAAAACTGTCTATTTCAAGATAAATTCGCAATGGTTGCATCGTTCAGTTTCTGTCTATCAATGGGTGGTGTTCGGGACATGGCACGCGTCCAGGCGAGGGGGAGAGAAGTGTAGGTCCGAAAAATCGCCGGTCCTCAGCGACAGTAACCTGGGTTGTCGGTACCCCCTGACAAGTGTACGTACATGAAAAGCGCAGCGAGTCGAAAACGATGGGTTACTGTTCATTTCCAGTCCGCAATAGCTAGGTAGTGCTAACTGTCCTTGCACATCTCCCTATCAGTCATGTAACTCGGCCATCCTAATACAGTGTACAATTTGAATAAAACTCGACAGAAATAGCTCGCTTTTTATTCACGCTAGACAAGGACGGTGACAAACAGTCGTGCACCAGTAAATGAATCAAGAGCGTCTACGCCAGGACAGCGCCTTCACGTTGGAGTTCGGCTGCCTGCGCAACCGGTTGTGTGTATGTTTGCACACTGTCCGTCCACAACCGATCGATTGCGGTTTGGCGCACTCACGTTGTGTAACCGACTGTACGCGTGCGCATCAACGCATTTGAGGGCAACCTCACGCACGTACTTACAAGCAACTGTAAACACATACGGACGCAAGTTTTGCATAAACACCCGTCCATCCAGAAACAGCTCAACAAAATGAATGTAGTACAAACAGGACCAACGTCTGTTGACGAAACATGTGAAGTAAACTGAAAGAAGCTACACGGAGTTGTACAATGTTCGAACATGCTTGAATGAGAACCAATAATAATAGCATAAGACTTCATCGTCACATACGGCTTGAATGAACTGCAAATCAGGCGCAGAAGTGCTGCCAGCATTCTGCGTCGCCTACTCACAGACTGTCTTTTGTCCTGACCCGTTTTAGCTGGAGATAGCGGAGCCAAAACTCTGGCAACGATAACTGACTGTATGTTCGGCCGTTATTGGTCATCCCAACTTGTCTGCTAACCCGAAGTGTGCTTCAGTAGAGCCTTTCGAATGATAATCTTAATATCAAATTATGAGGGGATTCGGTGTTGAACCAGGTGATCATCCGAAAGTCTCGAGCGACAATTCTGCGACCGTTTAACAAAACCCGGTGTGCACAAGGGAATGCGGTGCCGTGAGAGACGGTGACGCCATCTTGAACAATGTAGTTGCGAATGACCTAGATATCACAGAATATTAAATCATCAACGCACCCATAGCGAACCGGCAACAAAAAGAAGACTTATGCTTCAAGGGCACATGCGCCAACTCGGTTCCTACTTCGATATTAATACAAATCGAGGGCCTTCGGCAGTTTAGTGAAACATTTTCTTTGCCCTCACTTCTCTAGATGAAGGTCATCATCGCCCTGCTTTACACTTCGGTATGGTCGGTTTAAATTGCTTCGAAAACTGTCCCAATTCCCAGCTAACATCGCTTAGCTCCTTCACGCTATAAAGTCCGTTCAAAATGTTTCGCTTAGTTCAGGCACGCACGCGCATTGCGCGCGTAAACATTCCGCTAGTCAGCACAGTTATCCAAGGGGTCTGATGCAACAATAGGTTGGAAGAACAGCGTCGAATAATGATATGCGTTTGGTACATCAGCGTCAAAATCAATCCCGCAGCCTTTACAGTGGATATGAAATAACGGTTCAAAGGTTCCAAATGGAGAGAAAGAAAACTGTTTCAAACTATTGGCGAGACCTCAGATTTCCGATCAACATCACGGTTACCCAGGAGGTAGAAAGTCTTGACTGACCGTATGCAATGCGACCGACCTTGTTCCCGCTAACGTGTGGGCAATTCCCTGTTGCACTGCATCTGAAAAACTATTAATTGATTACACAAGGAAGCGCATACGTAAGCACGCAAAAGCATAGGAAATGTGAGGATCTGGCTGTCCCGTTCGCCAGCACACAATTGGGGTCAAACATGTTTGATAAGAAATTTGCTACAGTGTCCGCGTTCACCGCTTGGTTTTTGGATCTGTTGTGACCGCAAAAGCCGCTCGGTCTGAGAATCCACTTATTGCGTGAACTCCCGTATAGGTCATGTCAAAAATCAAACCACAAACGTGCACACTCATTTGCAAGTTAGACATGCATTCATACACAACATTGTCATTTGCCTTGGTGGAACTTCTGCCGAGCGCGTACATAATATTTCGATAGTCTCTTCTTGTCCGTCGTCTTCCTGGTGTTCGGAGCTTGTCCTTTTGTTCCTAAATGTCACCTGTGGGTAATATACTACTTGTGAGTAGTATACCATTCACAACGAAACTGCCTATCATACAACGGATCAAGATGTGCCACTGATGTGCATTCAATCGGAGGGTCCCGAATAAGGTTATGACTATCCCACTATGCCTGTTGGGGTTGAAGTTGAAACCTAGTTTCGACGCGTTGGTAACTGTTGCAGACGTGTGACAAAATTGCCGCTGATAACACTAGCTTTGACAAGACTTAAAATAACAAGAATAACTCAAAAAATAGTTGAACAGTGTAGTTTTTATGGACGAGCCGCGTTAGATCAAGTGAACTATTTCGAGCGACTTCGCCAACAAAAACAAAGACCATTGTAGATGGTTGAAAAGCAGTACATTACTATATGCTAGAAACGTTGTATTCTCTAACAGTGAAGCGTTATAAAGTCAACGGATAAACATGAATGAGATAAATACGACGAAAGTAAGCCAAACTGTGTAGCCATCAGAGATAGTATTGTACTCCGGACAAGATAACCATGGAACCTAACGGCAAATGCACAAAACGAAGTCCATTACTGACAATGCGCTCACTCGCCCGATGTATCACTATCTGATAAAACTTTCTAACTTCTTCAGCTTTCGCTAATCCATGAATTGCTTATGAAAGTGTACCAAGTGTGGTAACATCAAAAGGCAAACAAAGATTTCCGCAGCTTATTTCTACAGCTAGCAGTTTAAACAGGACGACGTAGTACATAAGAGTATGTTCAGCCATAAAATCACGCATGCCTTCTGTGGCTGCTCCACTATTGCTCTCTGCTAGTTTTCCGGAGACACACGATTAACGCAATCGCTGTCTAACGGGTTGGGCTACAAGCTGAATAAATACGCGGTTTAACACATCAGATAACCATGCTTTGAGTACTAAAGGACCTGTTTCGATCAGCTATGAAGCCAAGTACTGAACAACTCTCACCTACCGGGGAGCGTTATCATACTAAACAACCTAGATGTGTGGTGATGGTAAATGCGCACTGGTGTATTTTGGCGTAGGTTACTGTGACAGGCAAATGTGACGTTGTGCAGTGATTACAGGCCACCATCATTGTCATTCGTACTACAAACTTAAAAGATGTAATACAATCAGGAAAAGAACGACTACAAGAGGGTATACATATGTTCAAAAACTACACCAATGACATACAGCTAGCACCAGAGTTAAAATGAATGGAAGGGAATGAGGATATTGAAAGTGGTGAAAAAATAGAGTGTGACACTGACTACCATTCTAAGTAATGTCGGATAGTGCACTCAACTAAAGGCATTCACTGTCTTCTGAACATCAGCGAGAAAAATTTAGTACCGAAGCTCTAACACATGGCATCTGAGTCACACAACGATAACTAAACCGTTGCGTCCAGTTTATCCTGGATAATCCAAACAAACAACGACGTGGTGAGCGGTGCAGTAACATAAATAATGCGTATCCGGATCAACGAAGAGTGTGAGACGAGAATACCACACGTAGCAGGGTTTATTCATCCTCAAGATAGGCCACCTATTCTAACGATTGCTAACGAGGTGTCCATATCATAAACCGTTAATGTGTATACGATATTGCTTGTCGACCGTTCCCTGCGTGATATAGTAGGGTTTCACTGTCAGGAGGGACTGTTCACATAGATAAATAACCTACCCGGCCCGCGTGTGAGCGGTATTCACAAGTTGTTTGACGGCCATCTAAAACAAGGCTGTACTTTCAGAAAATATTGGTTAGTGAAAATCTATCACGTGTGCATTTTTTAACGCCACAAGCAATGCGATTGCTTGTAGCTCACTAATGAAAACTGTAACGACATTACTTAAAACCTTACCTGAAGTGTGGATAAAATGCGCCTTGTAAGCACACTCCGATGACAGATCTGCATCGGAAGTCGTTAGTTATATCAGACTGCCCGTTTCACTGGCCGGTTCATACTGCAGTGAGCCAACCGTGATGGCGAGTACTGTGGACCACATACGAAGTTCCCGGGTCCTAGCCCATAGAAGGCGGCCGGTTAGTAATGCGGATATTTCGAATTGTCCAAAACGCTACGCATCAAATGTCAGCCTGGTAAAAAAAAGGTTACCTGTGCAGCAACGAGCCGCGTATTCACTACCAAATGATATGACTGTATTCATCGCCTTTCACGTGACAAGCAGCAGTGGTCAGTGGAGACAACAAATCAACGAATTATCGAGATGCGTGGAAACGTTCCGCTTCCCAAAACCACAAAAATAACAAACCTATTCGTGAGTTGTGGTACTACAATCGACCCACCAATATGATAAATGTCCACCCATCTAACCTGGTGTTTCTAACACCAACAGGTTAAGATTAACAGACTCTTGGATTCCTTCTGCCAAGGCCTGTCAGCTCAACATCAAGATTATAGCCGTACGGGTAATATGCAACATCCGACTGCACTCTGTATAATTGCTATTTCAGTTGTTTTCAAGTGTCACGAATGGTGTCACTTGAATTCGTACATTTTTCTGGTGATCACAAGTGTGTGCATGAAACGCTTTGCGACAATACGCATTTGGGCGTTCTCTTTTTGTTGGTCGTACACTTTTGTTGAGGTAATCAGAAGGATTAAATTACCGGCTGGATTCATTTTACACTATTTTCTGGTGTGGCTGATGTGAAAATAAGAAGCGGCGGTCAATTGGTTTCAGGTGCATCGCAGTAGCTACCGATGGTAATGGATTGCAGTATCCCTGGATGTACGAGTTTTTAATTAATTATCACAATAATACACGGTTATTCAATACTGTATTTGTGATATGCAATTGGTAATTGCCTTGTGATAGGTGCACTAATATGTTCATACTCATGTGACGTATGTTTGCTGATTCCGGTTTCTGGCATTCTTTCTGTTCTGCTGATGTACATATTCCACAATTACTACTTTCATCAGAATGAGCACTCTACTGTTCCATAGACGTGACGCATACGGTGTGCGCATCATTTTGTGTGTCGTTTTCAATCCTAGGTGGATTCATACATTTAAGTATACACACACATGAATACCTGGTTTTACCAGTTCCCTTGCCGATTAGCCAACTGTTCAGCAAATAGAACATAGAGCAAACGAATTCAGTTGGTCGCTTTACTCACTGCCCATACAATAATCGTGTCCCCATTCGGTGAATCGATTAAGACAACCTTGACACCAGTGACCTTATTTGTCACTTTGAGCCGTACCCGTGCGTACTATGGTTTGGGCTACTGTTGGTTCTGTCAACGATCCACGAAGTCAAAGGAGTATCAAACAGGTAGAAATATGTGGCAAAGAAAATCAAGCGAAATAAAACAAACGAACGAGTACAATTGAGCTTCAGGAAACAGAAGACCCAATGTGTTCGTGGACACAGGCACACTAGTGACTGAGACACAGTCACGTCATATGGTGTTTGAAACCAGCGGTCTGGATGGTCGCGAACACCACAACTAGATAGACGGTCTTTATCAACCTTGCTCATTGAGACGGTGGTCTGTGACCCCGATGCCCGCGACCACGTTATCGTCTGGCTGTCATGCGGTTTCTTCCAACCGTCACCCACGAGACGAAATAATGCGCGGCGTGACAGACGTTCCGTCAGCACACGGAGTACGTGCCCCAATCAGCGAGGACTGGACATTCTCGGCATCTCAGTTATCGGTCACGGATTTGTACCCGTCTCAGATACGCTCCGACAGACTGTCATGAGCTGTCACGCAGGCAGTAGATTTGATACAGGCTAATTGGCGGAAACAACGGTAATCGAATACCGTGAGTCTAGATCCATGTTCTGTACGAAGTGGCCAGGTATGTGACCCGTTGAACAAAACGGAGTGTACACACACATTTTCAGATTTGTTTTTAATCGACAAATAGACGTCTTTGTAACGTCACAAGTGACGGAATTTTCCGAATGTACTGTGTGCCTTCACCATCCCCGTAGAAACCTCGTTAACAATATCACGCGTTGACGAGGTAGTATTACCGAAGTAGGTGGAACTATCGACAATCTCTAGTGGCCTGCTTGAAGTAACAAGGAGAGGGTCAATGTTAACCCATTGTTGTAGCAACACTACACATTGAAGCTGCCAGCTATTCACCATACAGATCAGTCATATCACTTAACCGATTGAGCATGGTATATATGTTTTCTCTAGAGGGAATAAGTAAAACGACGTCGTCCATATGCTTGATATCCATCAGCCTCTCACTTGGTATGGACTTCATTTCGAGAGCCTCGAAATCTCTGAATGTTTCCTTCATAATATCGTTCTTCACAAAGTTGAGAAGTACGTTGGAGATCGGACGTCTCTATCGAACGCCACTTGACGTATTGAACGCTCAAGGTAGCCGTCTATAAGGGAAGCTATTTAAGAACTCCACACTCGATGACCTACCACAAAACGGTAACGTAACTTTGGGTAATAGTTGCATTGATAACAAGTGGCAAAGGGTATGATGATGACGTTTAATCACCACCTAACTACAAGACGAAAAATTATCGTTTCAGAAGAAAGTGGGAAATTAAAAGGACCTAGATTTTTGTAAGCAATCCTAACCAAACGTTGGCATTCACATCAATCACACAACCGGACCGCAAGTTATGATGAGATGGTACTCGGAAGAGAGTGCTACTCACTCGTTTTATAACTTAACCTTACTTCACAATTTAGGTTCATTAGGGTTTGCTCAGTTAAAACAATATGCCAGTACTGTTTTGCTATCCAGATCTATGATGTCACTTTCCCTTATGTCGTTGAATGCGATCAGTCTTTAGTGCGAAGAAGACCAGCTTCTTATAGTCGCCCTAAATATCCCTAGGAGCTCCGTGATCCAATGCTTTAATTTCCTGATTCGAAACACACTTTCCGGTAACAAGTTTGTTCCCGTAATCTACGGTCCCAATAAAGTGCAAGCTACAGTCTAGAACGGTTTTAACGATACAGCTAGTTTAGAGATCGCAGTTACGCCACAAACGCGTGACTTCACAAGCCGTGCAAAACTAAGTTGATTGGAGTGACACCATTTCCGTTTGAGCAGGTCAGTTGATCATACAAAGCGATGATTAATTATCAAACGGCACTTATAATACTGTTGAATGATAAACAAACTTTCGCAAACTGTGCGGCGTTGAAACAGTCGTGGAAAATCCGAAACTTGAATGGCAACCAGCAGTTTGCAGATGTAATCAGAATATTCGCATTATTAATAGGGACGATGCTTAAACAGACAGAATAGGTGGATAACATTAACAAATTTCCGCTCACCCTATCACTGACGAAACTGCTGTTAGTACTAACTGCTTCCCCATGCATAGCGTTCTGCAGTTCAAGAGGCTGCTGGCGCTGAAGGGGTGTGCTGGGTTGGTTGGGTAGAGCAGACCTCAATATGCTCCTATCCGTTGGTTGCAGTATGTACTGTGAGGATGCCTGGTAGCCAGGTTTATCCGAAAATTGTGTAACTGCCGTTGGATAGAATTGAGTCGGTGGTGACATAGTCCTTTGTTTGCGTGACGGTAGCGGAGCGGTCGGCATTTCACGCCGATGTTGTTGCTCATCCACCATAGGCTGAGCAGAACTGAAGTGTTGCTGTTTGTTAGGAGCGCTGCGGTCGGATGCATGCGTATTGGTCGGACTCGACGTACGATTATGAACATGTCTATAGGGTAACGTTGGACCGCGAACCGGATCGGACGGACCGCACGGATTGGAGACTGCGAGACGACGGGGTGAAGAAGCAATTGGTTAGTGAGAAAAAATATAAATTGCCATGAGTACGAGTAGGTAGACGTTGAGGCGTTGTAATGCAGTAAACGGAGTGAATATACCATTAATGATCCGAACAAAAGTAGTGGGGAGGACAAGTCTACAACAACCTTCTGGCTGGCATTACAAACACCGACGGCAATACGTTAGTGGCAGACATAAGCACCTAACTGTTAAACAGTCACCAGAAAATAAACACTTACTTTACAAAAAGATTCAACATATTAACTATGAACCTGATCCCAATCAGTCAACATCAAAGTGCCATACATAAAACAAGCAACTTAAAAATAAGGTGGCAACTGTTGTATTTATCACGTTGCTATATTAATTGTCATTTATCAAATGATAACTTTGTCAGACTACTTCGCATAACCCAACCGACAGCCACCCCCTGCAATATCTCCAAACTCAGTTTATGCAAGCTGTGAGGGCTCTAGTTCCAGAAGGGAATCCAACCAACAGTGACTGACCTATTGCTGACTGAATTCATTTCTATGTTAAGTCAACCAATGTCCAACTCGCATCTTACGACAGCTGCCTGTAGTGTGAGCTATACTCGATGTAACATGAGAGTGGTTGACATTCTCAGCACGTAGCCCAATCACCTGAAGTCGTGCATCTCTGGAGATTCTGCTACGGTATTTCAGAAACCGTGAGACGAAATCGAAGTTAAACTGTGTCAGGGTTTAGCAACAACCCATCTGAATGCCCTGTATCGCTTTTTGTCGAAGTGGGTTATGTTAATATGGAGTGAAACTGAGAACTTACGCATGAATTCAAAAGCAAGTAACGTCATACGCCAGGAATGGACATGTATTCGGTCACCCAGTACAAATATAAATAAATACACATCAAAAATAATGTCCCAGAGTTTAAGAAGCCGAATTCTGGATAGAGAAGCATGAACCAAATTCCCAGCCATATAAAACGTTTCTAAGTGTAAGCAGTTCAAAATAGTCGCAAGCGGAATGTGATGTGAAGAGTGAAAACTAAACTTGAATGGGCAGAACCTATTTCACATACGAAACAGTCGAAAAGTCAAAACTTCACCGATGAAAGTTAAACAGCTCTGATCCACGTTTTGAAGCAGTGAATATATAGAACAAGGTCACAGCCATTGTATAAGTGTAAAATGAAAACAGCACATTTACATACAGAGAAATCACAGTACGACCACAGGACTGAATGCACATTACCGACTAGTGTGGACTGTTATCCAGACGTAAAACGCGAAGTTTGAGACAGAGGATTCTGTCTACTGCAAGTGTCAAAATGATGCACGTGCACGTGAATACTGATGTCAAATAAGTACGGCACATCGGCATGAACTCTCGATTCATGCAAATAACATCCACAACTGTACACAGTGCGTACAGTCAGTTTGACGATTGGGACGCAATAGACGAGGATGACTCATTTAACGGGTTTCTGACACATAAGCTCCAAAAACAGACGACAAACGCAGAAACAATCATTGTAAATCCATTCGAACCTGGCCACGCACACAAATACATCAGACTGTGAATGGCATGTAAAAGTGAGGACTCTCAAATAGGCTGGGGATATGTGAGCGGAATTGGCCAGCATCGACGGTAACATGACTAACACACATATCTCGCTAGACCACCACACGAGCAAGAAAAGACAGAAGTTTTAGCTTACAAAAGATGAAAGATGAAACCAACTTCGCGAAAAAAACCATACATTCAACGAGATGTCTATAACTTGCAACCAAAGAAAAGGAATAATAATCGAGAATAAGGACACATGTGCAACTTTCATCGTCCCGCTGGAACAAATGACTTAACTTCATAGACAACTCGGTCACATAATGTCGACATTAACGCCGATGAACGGCGATAACCGCTATTAGCCTTCTGTGGGTTTCGAAGATCACTGCCCGCATTCTCATCACCATCATCATCCGTGGGTACTGTGCCTTAGGTTGTCACTGGTCCTGACAGTAGCACAGTAATAAATAAGTACAACTGTATGAAGAAAAACTGATCAAAAAAACAACGAACACTCACGAAAAACAGTAAGAACAACCACTCTAATGGATAAAGGCTCGCCAGTCACTACGATAAGCTAACATGTTCGAGAGCTTTTCTAGGTGGTGGAAAACCGGACAGATATCATCTACCAAACTTGTTCAAAAAGGGCGGTCATTGACTTCATAGTCCGTGACTACAACATCACCCAGTTACCTTGCGGTTTGTTCTAACCACACACCACATGGAATAACGCAGGGTTCGGTAGACGCTCCACCGGTATGAGGAACATGCGATCTAAATCAACGCAGACTGCAATTTTATTACAAAGGCCATCAGTTGCAAACTTGTACATTTTCTAGATACGTACCTATAGACAGTTGAGTTACTCATACAGTCAACTAATTCGATAAACACTACCTGATTGAGACAACGATGGCCGAACACCGAGAATCCATACTCATCCTCCGTACGAATGGATTAGGATTTTAATCTATGAGACGAAATTGGGCATACGAGTTGTAATCCTTGCCGTTAACCAATAATCGGACAACTTTGTAACGCCACAAATGGCGAAAATTACCGAATACGTCGCATGTAGTCACTGTTCTCATTGATACCTTGTTAGTAATATTGCAAGTACAGTGCAGCAGATGATGAGATAGCATTTGTAAGATATGGCCAAGACAACAAAATCTGAGGCGAGATCATTATGCTCAGGGGTCGACCTGGTCTGTCCGCCCTGAATACACATTGGTGAACTTCGTCATGGTTAACACACTGTTCACGCCACAAGCCGCTAACGCTCCGGAGACATCGACAGTCGAAAACGGACACATCGCGAACATCCCACACAGTCGTATAATAAGACCACCCTTAAACTGGCAATGTACATTCAACCTTTTACAGGAAGACTGAGATCAATCAGACGTCACAGATGGCCTAAATTGACAAACATCATCCGAGGCTTAGCTAGGCAAGGAACATTCATCGTATAGACGGATGCTGTGAACGCCAGTAAGATGTTAGTGAAACCATATGTGAAAAAAGATCACCCAAAAATCCGTAGCATTTCGCGGTGGAGTGACAGATGGGCTGACTACATTGGGAATCAAGTCAATTGACTTGAATCAGTTCAATCAGTCGCGGGCATCGCAGACAGTGCAGATAAGGACAACGTTCTGGACGACTCTTCGTTAGAAACCGAGACCTTTAAGATGAACAAGATCAACACTGGCTGACCTACCGGTAGGTATCTTCATCTTTATATGCCTGGTCATTTCTACTGTACACATCGCATCTTTGGCTAGCTGGCTGCGACAAAAGCACACGGCAAGGAAAAGCACAGGGTTAGTTGAAATCCTTAGTATGCGATCGAACTACCTAAGCATACATAACGAAACGGGCTAACTGAATGAACTTTATGCCTGTTAATAGAATAGCAGCTTCTTAACCTCGTTGTTGTCAACAAATGCGATCGGATGCACATATCGTTAACGGAAGACACCCTACGTCTTCCAACAAGGCCAAGTTTGTTTTTACAGTCGTTGATTAAGACCGTTCTAACAATTCCCAATATACAATGAAGAAAATGACAATGTAAACAGCCTGTTTATAAAGTCCGTCTAAAGATTCAAAGAACTGTACAAATACATTCAAAACTGTTTGGTCTGTCAAACTGACGAGTTCAGGACTTGGCATTATCCTCGTGGGCCAAGTCTGTTTTCTCAAACAAACATCAGAAGCAGGACGATAGAATTTTCATGTAATATGAGATATAAAACAAACAACACACGGACAATCCTAAACATGGTCTATTCACACGGTTGTCAGCCCACCTGTTTGCAACAAAAAAAATACGGCAATTTTGCGTACATCAATCTGAAGTTCTTTGTATGAGAGAGTACAAATGATAACCGTTAGTGCGAACAAGGCTTCATCACAAAACAGTTTATTAAATCAAACAATAAAAGTCAAAACAGCAGCTGTTCTAAGATTAGAAGGCTATCTGATGTACTATTGTCTGCATGTGTTAGAAATAAGAGCGTTGTGTTTAGTTTGAAGTGATCAACACTACCGACCAACAGAAGTACGGTAAACTGGTTGGTAGCATTCAAAAATCGGTTGATGCCGAAAGCCGACGATTCATACTCATTTCTACCTCTTACTAATATCAATAGGGATACAATTGACGGATTTTAAGTGAGACGATATTGAAGCGTTGTTTTCGATTAATCTTAATAGCAAGAGAAGCGGACGATACCTGAAGAAATCGTAAACATACGCTGCGGCTGGTGAAAACCGCAAGCCGGAAGAGTATCAAAACCATACGTTCTAACTCGCCAATTGGCCCATATTAAGTGGACTGATCGCGTGAGCAATGTGGCAGTTCGCCGGCGCGTATTCCGGAACGCTCGG